>CM024760.1:164474851-164573091 GCA_014218235.1 Colocasia esculenta | reverse complement strand
TGTGCTTTGAGAAAAGAACGTGATAATAGTTTTTAAGAGTCAGTAATCTATTCAACCCTCCTTCTAGATTACCATATTGGGAATTCCGCAACCCTTCAGGTAGCATATCCCTGACTATTTAGGTGGGGGCCATTCATTGATAGAAAAATGTTTTTTGTCCATGGGATCCCTTAAGGCCAACAAGTATTATGAGTGCTAAAAACTTCTTTTCCTTTCTCATTGAATACCAATGCATAAGATTTTATGTGGTTTGAGGTAGGTGATCAAAGACCTCCGTGTTGAGTCTAATGAAAGGGAAATGGTCTATAGTTGTTAGCCAAGGAACTGACCAAACCATGAGGGGCCCAATCAAGTGAGCCCACCCAATAATAATGAGACGCCTTCATCAGCTACTTCCATATCTATTTTACAAGATATGACAGCTTCAATAAAGGTTCGAGACCAAAGATGGGAAACACTTGCCACTGACATGATGGTGCAACAATGACAACTTCTTGAGAAAATAATGTAGTACATTTTGACTAGCTTGGTATGCATTCTTACAAAGAAGAGGGCAAAGCGGGAACTGGCTATAAGGCAAACTTGCTTTTCATTGCAGAAGACCAAGAGTCAGAAGCTACCTTCCCCTCTTGTATTGGAGCTATGCTGATTGAAGCTTAGCCAAAGCAGTTAGTAAGATAGTTGCTACGTGGGTCACACATTCAACATAGCTTTCGGATTCACATGCCTTCCAGAACCATGGGAGTTCTCTTGCTCCTGCTACGTAAAATTAGCCAACCTTGGACCACCGAGCCTCGCAAGAGCGATGGGTACAATTGATTGGACATGAGAGACGACGTTGTTGAGTATATGAAGATGTGCTTACTAATATCTGCTTTTTGGTTCTTTCTTCCATAATTCAAGCTCAAAGAAGTTCATTATATTCACGAGAGATTGAGTCATTAGTTTAAAGAATGGTGTCTGAGGGTGGAGAAAAATGAGGGCATCATAATAAACTCATTCTTCTGGTAGTGGTATTGTTCAATCATTGGATCCATCTAATCGATTATAGCAACAAAAATCCCATTGGCAAACCATAATGATAAAATCATGATCAATGTGAGGATGTTCAAAGTAATCTTGATCGATTATGGTTACTTAAGATGCTTGAGAAAATTAAGACATAATCAATTCAATTAATAAATTAAGTAAAACTTGTATTGATTATTGAAATTATGAGAAACACCATAATCAAATTCAGTCTGACAAGTCATTTACACACTTCTGAAGATATAATTGATTAGCTCAATCAATGTGTGGATTGTCACATTTGATCAGGTAGACTTAATTGATTAGCACATAATCACTATAAAGTATAATCGAAACATATTCATTCAATCACAAAAATACATAATCGATTAATAGAGAATTCAACATCATATTTAATCGAAACACATGTCTATCTATGTACTAAAACTTAATCAATTAGTTTGCTCCTTGTTAAGGACTTAGCCAATTTCTCATAAGGGAACACTTAACCAATTATCGGGCACATGGTGTAAACCATAATCGATACTGTGCATTGTGTGCTCGTTACTTAAAAATTTTCAATATGAAACTTACTAAGAAGTACATTCGATTATTGGTGCAACAAAATCAAAATTGTGTGGAGTGTGGACTTAGAATATTTCATATGGTACTAAAATTGTATACTTTTATATTGTAAGAATATCATTTTTTGTGTGTGATTGCACATGAAACAGCGAGCAATTGAGCAATTATACGAGTCAATTACATAACATGTTTTGAGCCATTTCATAGTTCTATGAGATTTTTGTGAATTTTTGTTAATTTAATACTACATGTGCAGAATGATCCCACCTTAGTAGGGCTCACAAAAGACAATCCATTTTTAGTATGAAGATTTGAATGGCAACTCATGCAAAAGAAGCAACTAGTCACAAGCATAGTTGGGGATTGTTCATCTTCATTTCAAATCCAACCATGCAATGCAAAGAAAGACCATCCATGTGATAGGCTATGTAGCGTGAGACAGCCATGCACACTTCGCAATGAAGAATGGAAGCAGCTAGCTCGTCCTGTACCATGCATGTCTCATACCATGCATGTTTAAAGTAGGGGGTTTTTTTGTGCGAAAAGTAGGTGTGAAGGGAAAGTTTTTAAGAAATGGCCAGTGTGAGTTTAGCAGTGAAAAGGAAAAGCTAACAAAGTTTTGTCAAGCCTTTGGAGATCTTTGAATGATTTTCCTATATTTGGTTGGACTTGATCTCTCTCTCACACACATTCTTATAGATAGAGGGAGGAAGGCATGAGAGGGGGTGTTCTTTCTTCTTCTTTCTCCCTCGTTCTTTTGGCTTAGATATTTGTCTCCTTTTTTACTCATTATTTTCTCTCCCTCTCAGATCTCTCTTATCTCTCTTGCTCTCTTTATCTCTCTTCTTCTTTGTCGTCTCCCCCTCTCTTCTCCTCCTTCACACCATCACCGTCGTTGCACGCCACCCTCCTTCTTCTTCTCACCACTCGCATGGCTTGTTCCAATCTGTCCTTCTTCTTCTCCTCCTCCACAATTGCACCCTTGGCTGCCATAGAAGCACCAAGCCCACCACCATTGTTGCACTTGCACCTCGAGTTTCTTCCTCTATATATGTTGCAACTACTTGTCGCGCTAGGCTTGTAATGATTGTAAGCAACCTTCATCAAAATACCTCGGTACTCTCCTGATTTGGGATTTCCATCATTTTATGGGATGTGCCCTTGGAAGCAAAAGTAAGAAAACTCCTACTCTATCGAGCTTTGCAGTAATGAAAGCCTTCATTGGCTTTTCAGATGCTACTTCAACTTAAAGAAGACACTGAAGAGGCAAACCATGAATTGGAATTGATTTTTCTTACGAAGAACTATGAAGGCAAAGATGAAGGTATACAAGTTGGAAGCCAACTGCATTGATGCCAACTCGTAGTGATTCAAAAGAGAAACCACGAAGGAATGAAAAAGTGTTGGATCGGATGACAGTAGGGCTTTTCACCTAGAGGGGGGTGAATAGGTGTTTTTCGTCGTGGAAGATAATTTAACTATTGCTTAAGAACACACGTTAGTAAGGTTAGTCAAACCATAAAGGACACAAATTTATCCTGGTTCGGACCTTCCTTCCAATGGAAGTCCTACATCGAGTCCCTAAGCCAAGCTTAAGATTTCACTATCTCTTCAAAGATACAACACCCTGGTACTTCCTTGTCTCCCTTCTACACTAGGGGAAAGATAAGCCGCTAGCTACAACTAGTCTTCCCTTGACAAAGGGGAACAAAACCGCCAAGACTACCTTGGCCTTCTCTCTTCCAGAGAGGTAACCACCATGCTCAACAGGTCTTCCCTTTCTAAGGGGTGCACTTCCTTTTAACAGGCTTCTTATTTAAAGGACTACACTTTGGAAAGACTTCAGACTTTAGGGATAGGACAGAGACATTTTAGTCTAAAGAAAGACTTCCTGAGTCTAAAAGAAAAACCTTTACAAGGCCAATTGAATAGTTGCTTTACTGCATGCACAAACAGGGCTTCAACACAGCGCCCATGCAATGTTTATGGAGAAGAGACTTGACGCAGCACACTTGCACCTTCTTCACCTCTTAGCGTGTATATGCTTGTATCACTCTTTTGCTTTCTTGTATATGGCCTGTTATCTCCCACGCTCATGTATGTATTTGGTTCTTTTGACTGTCATTATATTTATAGGCATCATCTTTGTAGCCGTTGCTCGAACTGCTTGAATCTATCAGTTGGAGAGATAGTCGTTACTTGATCTATTGGAATCTACCCATTAGAGAGAGAGAAAGAGAGAGAGTCGTACACGTTTTCTTTTAAGGGCGACGTGCATGTCTTCATCCAAGGGCGACGTGCATGTCTTTTACATTCACATTGATCAAACAGTCTTTGATTCTATTTCATCTTTATCCTAAAATATACAAGTTTCAAGATATACTAGACTGGGTTCAGTATGTTAGCTACGGATATGAACATAGGTACTTGTGAGATATTTCAAATCTTGACAGCTATCTTTTGTGCACTAGCAATTAATGTTCTATGAAAAAAGGTTCTGCACATAGATAGAATATGTAGTAGGTAGAGATCGTGAGAGCAGATCTGATAGGGGACAATATGGATGTTTTGTGGCAAATGTCATAAGACCTTTTTTTCGCAATCTTTGACTCAGGCTCTTGGGATAAGGATACTTTTAGATTTATGGGCCAGAGCCATAAGATTTTTATATTCGAAGGTTTTGTAAAAATAAGAGTGAAATGCATGCTGATTTATCATTTGTACCAAAGATTCGTAATTCACAATGTAGTTGAATTCAGGAGTTTGATCATGAGCTTACTAAAATAAAAAATGTCATGAATATGATACAAAATGTTAATGATTAGAAAATATCACACAATTTGTATATTCTTCATTTTATCTGATAATGATATATTGTTATTTAATCGAAGTGACACATCAGATATGATGAAGTGAACTTCATATATGCCGAAGTAAGACTTCGGATATGACGAAGTAAACTTCGTATATCACGATTTCAACATGATCAGTCAAAGTAAGATTTTTGTGTTTTATTTCGCATATGACGAAGCTAACTTTGGCTATGACGAAGTAAACTTCAGACATGACGAAGTGAACTTCGTATACCATGATTTCAACATGATCAGTCGAAGTAAGATTTTTGTATTTTACTTCGCATATGACGAAGCTAACTTCGGATATGATGAAGTGAACTTCGAACACGACGAAGTGAACTTCGAACGTGACGAAGTGAATTTCGTATATCATGATTTCAACATGATCAGTGGAAGTAAGATCTTCATGTTTTACTTCGTATATGAAGAAGCTAACTTCGAATATGACGAAGTAAACTTCGTATATTTCTTACGCAAATGAAGTTATACTTAGGATTTCTAAGAGAATAATTTGTATGACTGAACATGCTTTAGGGATTGTGTTATATGCTATGTAGGAGGGAAATATTGTTTTGTTTATAAGTAGATATTTATTTATTTTGTCATCTTCAAAACTATTATATATTATGCATTAAATCTTTAAATATGCAATGTATATTTTGGACAGAGGTTCAACAATCTCCCTCTTTTGTTGATGACAAAATACTGATATATAAAAAAAAATGCAACACAGCAAATATTTCCACACATAAGAGACATGAAATTTTATGAGTTTTCTCCCCCTTTCATTATAATTTAACTCCCTTTTTACATTTCAGAATTTGCATTACATCTCATTTCATCTCTCCCCCTTTTTGTCATATCAACGAAAAGAGAGTGAGAACTCATCATCAGTCAAGTACAGGGTGGAAGGAAAAGCTTGATAGTAAGGAAGGAGGAATTTATGAAGGGTAGTTTAGTGCTTCACAGGATTCTTTCAAAGAGAGGGAAGTCCATAGTGGCAGTTGGACCTAGAGAGTGTTTAAGATATGCAAGATGCCTTTTATGAAGGGTATGGATAGTGGTGGTAGTGGGAGGTGTGAGGTGAAATCTGATAAGAACTAATTATTGGTGTTTGGACTAAAGGAAAAAGAAGGTAGAGGTCATAGCCCACAAGTAGTATTCTTCCTGGGCATCATGTTTTGCTTTATAGTAGAGACTAAATCTGTCAGTCCAGATGGGAGTAGAATATCCGCCTAAGGTGGCATACTTGTAAACAAAATAGTCATCAATGTTACCCTCAGAGGAGGTGTACTCAGTAGACAGAGTATAGTAGGAGTTGTGCTATTCATATAGAGACAGTACTTCCAGTTGACCCAGAAAGAGCTGAATGGTATGAGTATAGGAGGAGTATTTTTTGGCAAGAAGAAGGAGACATTCAAACAATGAGAGAGAATTTGATATTTGGCTAGTTTCAGGCATTGAGTTCTTATGGCCATTGTGAGAATCTGTGTAGATTCCGGACGGGTAGCAATGACACCAATGAGAGAGGGATAGAGATTAGCCTGAGGAATGTGAGAGGTATGTTGGGTTGAGTGTGAATATAATTCATTTCTCCTCACATTTTGATGATGACAAGTTGTGATTTTAATGCATAACCATTGGAACATGTAAAATACATCACCTGAAATTACAATATTCAAAAAGCATGTTTCCAAGCACATTTATCATTGATATTCATGATAATATATTTATCTAATGATTTATGTGTTTATTTTCTCAGGAACAAACATTTTCTGCAAAGGTAGTGTCGACACAACCATCCCTGGTGTCGATACAATGGTTCAGAACAAAGGCAGAAATGTGAAGAAAAGTCCATCTCAGGTCGACACGAGTCCAGAGCAGGTCGACACTAGAGACAGATTCCAAAGAAATATGTGAACAGATTGCCATCTCAGGTCGACACCAAATCAGGCAGTGTCGACACTAGATAGCCTTCCCAGAAGGCCAGTTTTGCTGTCTGGGACAGCAGGTCGACACCACCTCATCTCAGGTCGACACTAGAGACCTCTTCCAGGGAACTGTTTTGCTAGTCTGGGACAGTGTGTCGACACACCTCAAGGGCAGGTCGACACACTCCGGAATCTCTGTGACTTAAGATTCCTCCTAGACACGTGGCACCCTAGGGAGATGTCAGATCAACATTGGATCATGTGCCCACGTACCCCAAGGGTATCTTTCGGATATTTAGGGTATAAATACCCTCCTTAAGGGCACTCATCTCAAAAGAATCTCTTTAGAGCCTCCAGAAACCTGCAAGCGGCGGCAAGAGAGTCTCTCCTCCCTGTTTTGCTCTCTCTTGTGCTTCCACACCTCAATTCACCCTTCTCCAAGCACAAGGATCGAAGTTTGATCAACATGAAGCACTAGGATCAACTTCAAAGGAGCAGATCAAGTAGAAGCCAGCATTTGTGAAGTTCTCAAGGAAGATCCCAAGATCAAAGTTGCAGAGCATTGGCTAGGGGACTTCAAGTGATCAAGATTCTTCCAATTCGGCCTCTACAAGGGAGTTTTCTTGAAGAACAAGAATTGTCAACCTCGAGTCTTAAGTCTTTCTTGTTTCTTCTTGGCTATTCTAGAAATTGTGCATAATATGTTGCACCAACTTTCTTGAATTGGCCTTAATAGATCATATCATTGTTAGAGGATCTGGATCTAGTTGTTTGTGTTCTAGCATGTGGTTGTGAGCCTTTGTGCTCAAGGTTTTGAGTCGTCGTACTCAAGTTGTGTGGTTGAGCAGTCTTGCTCAGAGTCTAGAGTAGTCTTGCTCTAGGTAGTGTGTGAGTTGTCTAACTCATTTGTGGAGTTGTCAGGCTCCAGTGTGGGTTGTGTAACCCAGGTTGTTAGTGGATCCTCACTGTGTGTGAGGGGTGGATGTAGGAGTCACGTGGTGTGATTTCGAACCACCTAAAAATCTCTGTGCATTGGTCTGCTTGTGGTTTGAATTTTCTCCTCGTTAGATGAATGCATAGGATCGTTTAAATCCATTTAATCAACCTGTTCACTCACTCCAATTGCTTAAGTCACTTAATATCATTTCAGATCTGTGAAATTTGCTTTCAATCTAACTCTGATTTAAAGGTCTTTTAAAATTGGTTTAGCTTCCGCATTAGTTGGCATAGATCTATTCAACCCCCCCCCCCCTTCTAGATCTTGTCCACACCTTTTATCGATCCTTCAATTGGTATCAGAGAGGTTTACACTTGATCTGATCTGATCTGAGCAGTCTGTGAGTGTTCTGTGTTGCTTGTTTGCTTGATTGTTTGTTTTGCTGAGTGTTTCCTTCCTTGCACCATCTGTTTAATTAAATGGATTCCAGAGGATTCATAGCCGAGGGTCATTCCATAAATAGGCCACCATTCTTTAATGGAACGGACTATTCATATTGGAAAAATAGAATGCAAGTGTTTCTAAGAGCCCAAGACTATGAAATCTGGAAAGTAGTGGAGGTAGGACCTATGAAAACCAGGGAGAGGAAGAAACCTGGACTAGGGAACAAATAAGAAGAGCTACATTGAATTATAGTGCCATGAACATGATTCAATGTGCTGTTCACCCCAAAGAGTACTCAAGAATCTCAATGTGCAAATCTGCCAAAGAGATGTGGGATAAACTTGAGGTACTCTATGAGGGAACATCTCAGGTTAAAGAAACCAAGGCTAACATACTTGTCTCTGAATATGAGTTGTTCATGATGAAATCTAATGAGACAATCTCTGAAATGTTTGCCAGGTTTATGATCATAGTCAATAGGTTTATGATCATAGTCAATGGACTGAAGACCTTAGGTAAGGACTATACGGATGCTGACTTGGTGAGAAAAATCATGCGTTCTCTATCTTCAATATGGCACACCAAGGCCACTGTCATTGAAGATTCTAAAGACTTGTCCAAAATTTCTTTGGATGAGTTGATAGGATCCTTAATGACATATGAAATTAATCTAAAGAGAAATGAGGAACACGTAATCAAAACCAATCCAGTAGCATTAAAGGCCTCATCTAGTAACAAAGACAAAAACCAAGAGAAAACAAGTTCTGATGAGTCTGAGTCTAATGAGGATGAGCTTGCCCTCATGACCAGGCAATTCAGGAAATTCCTAAAATACAGAAAAGGAAAATTCTCAGGGAAAAAGAAATTCCCATCAGGTAAAAGAAATATTTCCTCTTCTAACGTTAACTCAAATAGGAATCAGAAATCTGATATTAATGTCATTTGTTACAGGTGCAACAGCCATATGACAGAATGGGGAATGTCCTGAGAACAAGAAGGAGAAGCACAAGAAAATTCACAAATTCAAGAAGCCGAAGGCCATGGTAGCCACTTGGTCTGATGAAGACTCAAGTGAAGAAGAAGAAGAAGAAAAATCCTCAAGCTCTGGAAGTGAGGAGATATGCTTCATGGCAAATAGTTCGATGGAAAGGTAAGCACTTTTTTGAAGATTTTTCTGTTGAAGATTGGCAGGATGCTTATGCTGAATTAGTTGAAAAATATTCTGAAATGAGAAAAGAAAATAAGCATCTCAAAAAGAAAATTGAAAACATTTATCATAACCAATCTTCAAACAAAAGAATTTGTGAACTAGAGAGAAGTGAAGTAAGAATTAATGAAGAAAAAGAAAATCTTCTGATTGATTGATGAACTTAAGCTAGCTTCTCAAAAGGCCACCAATGAATTCAAAGACTTATCTGAAAAGCTGGAAAAAGAAAATCAAGATAAACAACAAAAGATTGAAGATATCAAAATTTTGGAAAACCAGCTAAGACAAAAAGATAAAGTCATTGAAACATTCACAAATGGCAAAGATAATTTGGAGGCCTTGTTGGGAACAAATATGAAATCAACCTCTCATGGACTAGGATTTAACAAACAAAAAACCAAGAAAGACAAATCTTGTGAGAAAAAGGATAAAGCACCTTTAATTAAATTTGTCAAAGGTCCTAGTCTTGAAAACAGTGAAATCAAACAAAAATCAAGCAAAAAAAAAAAAAGTCCAAAACTCAGAACAAAGACAAGGCAACCAGGTCGACACAATCTTCTGACAGGTCGACACCAGTCCACAAGAAGAAGGCTTCTGTGGCTGTAGTGTTGACACCAGTCAAAGAAAGGTCGACCTGCTCAACACAAACAAAAAAATCAAAAATTCAAATAAAATTTGAAAAATAAGACAAAGTCAAAGGAAGTCATTCATGAAGAACCTTGGACTTCAAGACAAGTTATCAAGCTGATTGGAGCCAATGGTATAACAATCCATGTTGGTATCATCCTCAATTTTCTATCCAAATTTTCTGATGTACCAACAAAATCCTTGGATTCCACCTCCTAATCTGAATTCTCATGCTCAAATGAAAAACACCCCTCCTACCAAAAACTCTGGTGTTTTCATTCCTAAAGAAAAGAAGAAAATGAAAAAGTCAGAGAACACCAATGTCAAAAAAAAAAATAAAAACAAACAAATTTGGGTGAGAAAAGATTTGATAATGTTGTCCAAACTTTCTGATGGTCCCAACTCTGTTTGGGTACCAAAATCTTCTCTCCACTAATTGTTTTTGCAGGAAGGTCGTGCACCCAATTCAAATGTATGGTTCCTTGACAGTGGGTGTTCACGACATATGACTGGGATAGAGTCAAATTTTCTTTCCTGCTAGAGAAGGAGGGAGGTTCAGTAACTTTTGGAGGTAAAAATAAAGGAAAGATCATTGGATCTGGAAAGGTTGGTCAAACTTCCTCAAACTCTGTTGATAGTGTTTTATTAGTTGATGGTCTTGATTACAATCTGCTAAGCATTAGCCAACTATGTGACAAAGGTCACAAAGTTGTGTTTGAATCTAATCTCTGTAAGATCATTGATTCATCAACTGATAAAATAAATTTTGTGGAAAAAGGGAAAACAATGTTTATATGATCGACCTTAATAAAAACTTCTCTGAAAATCTTTGTTTTGTTGCAATAAAGATGAAATTGCATGGACTTGGCACAAAAGACTTGGCCATGCAAGTTTCAGAACATTGAATAAATTGTTAAGGCTGAATCTGGTTAAGGGTCTTCCTGAATCTTTCTCAAATGTTGAAAATCAAGTTTGTGGGATCTGTGCCCAAGGAAAACAAACAAGGAAATCTTTTAAGACCTTCAATGAAGTACTCACATCTAGGCCACTAGAAATACTTCACATGGACCTTTTTGGCCCAACAAGAGTTCAAAGTCTAAGTGGCAAGAGATATGGGTTTGTAATCATTGATGATTTTACTAGATTTACTTGGGTTATCTTCTTGTCCCACAAAAGTGATACTTGCCTTGAATTCAGGAAATTCTGTACCACTGCCCTAACAAACTTTTCATATAAAATCAAAATATTTTGACTGATCATGGGGGAGAATTTGAAAACCAATCATTTTCTGATTTATGTGCTGAACTTCAAATTTTCCACAAGTTTTCTTCACCAAGAACTCCAGAACAAAATGGAGTTGTAGAAAGAAAGAACAGAACTCTTTGGAAATGGCTAGATCCATGCTCCTTGAGAGTAATTTGCCCAAATCCTTCTGGGCTGAAGCTGTAAACACAGCAAATCATATTCTCAATATAGCATTGGTCAGACCAAAAATCAAGAAAACCCCCTATGAATTATTGAAAAACAAAAAGCCAACTGTTTCCTATTTCAAAATCTTTAGGTGCAAATGTTATGTACACAACAATAATAAAGAAAATCTTGACAAGTTTGATGCTAAGAGTCAGGAAGCTATCTTCCTTGGCTATTCAGAAGTGTCAAGAGTTTTCAGAGTGTACATTCTCAAAAGCAAAACTGTTGAAGAGTCTCCTCATATTATATTTGATGAAAATTCCTTTTCCACTAACACTTCTAAATCTTGCAGGGAAAAACAAGATAGTGAAGAGGATGACTTCATTGTGGACTCTTCACCAACTGTTGAGGAGCTTGAAGACTGTGATGAGAACTTGAACAACAATTCACCATCTTCAAGTGGATCAGGTAACATTGTTCCAGATTTAGATAACCCTCAACAGGTAACTACTGATCATCGCATTTTGAGAGATCACCCATTGGATAATGTAGTTGGTAATTTGCATGATAGAGTTAGGACTAGATCATCTTTCTTGCTTAAATTGAAGAAGACCCACTAGCTCTAATTTCCCAAATTGAACCAAAGTCAATTGATGAAGCTTTATCAAGCTCTGATTGGATAAATGCCATGCATGATGAACTTCATCAATTTGAAAGAAATCAAGTATGGGAATTAGTACCTAGACCTAGTGACCAAACAGTCATTGGCACTAGATGGGTCTTCAGAAATAAATTGAATGAATCTGGTCATGTCATAAGAAATAAAGCTAGGCTAGTTGCAAATGGGTACAATCAAGAGTTTGGAATTGATTTTGAAGACTCATATGCCCCTGTAGCTAGACTAGAAGCAGTTAGAATTTTCCTTGCTTTTGCATCCTCCATGAAATTCAAAGTTTATCAAATGGATGTTAAAAGTGCAAGTTTTTAAATGGATATATCAAGGAAAATATTTTGTTGAACAACCTCCTGGATTTGAAAATGAAAAATATCCTAACCATGTTTTCAAGCTTCATAAGGCTCTATATGGTCTTAAACAAGCTCCAAGAGCTTGTATGACCGTTGAGTTCTTTTTTGCTTGAAAAAGGATACTCTAGAGGAACTGTTGATCAAACATTGTTCACAAAAATAGTAAATAATCAAATAATTGTTGTCCAAATTTATGTTGATGACATAATATTTGGATCAACAATAAAGGCCTGTGTAATGAATTCTCCACTCAAATGAAAAATGAATTTGAAATGAGTTTAATGGGAGATCTAAAATTTTCTTGGGATTGCAGGTTAACCAAACTCATGAGGGGATCTTCATCAGTCAAACCAAGTATGTCAAAGAACTTCTGAAAAGGTTTGACTTTCAGAACCTCAAGCATTCAAACACACCAATTGCTATTAATGCTAAGCTAGAAGAAGACTCAAATGGTAAGTCAGTAGACCAAAAGACCTACAGAGGTATGATTGGTTCTCTACTTTATCTTACAACTTCTAGACCTGATATTCAATTTAGTGTGTGTTTGTGTGCTAGATTTCAATCAAATCCTAAAGAAATCACATGCTAGCTGTCAAAAGAATTTTCAAATATCTTGTTGGAACATGTGATTTAGGAATTTGGTATCCTGCTAACTGCAAGTTAGATTTGATTGCCTATTGTGATGCTGATTATGCTGGTTGTAAATTAGATAGAAAAAGCACAAGTGGCTTGTGTTTGTACTTAGGTGGGTGCCTAATCTCTTGGGCTTCTAAGAAGCAACATTCAGTTGCTCTGTCAACTGCAGAGGCTGAGTATGTTGCTGCTGGTAGGTGTGGAACCCAAATTCTTTGGGTGAAACATCAACTTCTTGATTATAACCAAGACTTAGGTTGTGTTCCCATCTTTGTGATAACACAAGTGCAATAAATCTGTCTAAAAATCTCATTCAGCATTCCAGAAACAAGCATATTGAAATTAGACATCATTTCTTGAGAGATGAGGTAGCAAAGAAATCTTTTGAACTCCATTCATAGAAACTGAAAGACAAATTGCTGACATTTTCACAAAACCCCTTCCTGACAGTAGATTCTCATCCTTAAGGAGAGAACTTGGTCTTTGTAAATGTCCATTGGGATTGGGTTGAGTGTTAGGCATTTCCTGAGGGGGAGTTCATTGCATCATCATACTCATTTGCTTCCTTGATTCATCATATCTCTCTCCACTTCACCTCTAATTCTTTTGGTCAATGAACAATTCACCTCACATTGTGTTGAACTTCTTGGTATATCAAATGGTGATTTGAAGAAGGACAAGTTCTGCTTGTCTTGACACTTTCACTATGCGAGAGTATATGTCTCCGCCAAGTACCAAGAAATGAATATGCAATTGTTGAGGGGGAGCTTTTGTTGTTCAAAAAGAATATTTCTGATTTCAAAACTTGCATATCTCTATGATGAAAAATGGTTGAAATCATCATCTCAGGGGGAGCTAGAAAATTCACAAGTCATACATTTTGAAAAATTCAAAACTTCTCTTGCATTACATCAATTTCCATGCATGATGTCCTCATTCAGGTGTCTAGAGTCTCAAAATGATCCTTTGAGTGATCTACTACATTCATTTGTCAACTCTCACCTATATTCTTCAAAACTATAGAAATTCAAAATTCTTTCAAAGACTGAAGGATATGTGTGTGGCTTGATTTAAACATGTTTGTGTTGCAATTGATGTTGGATATAGATGATATCTTTTTGTCAAAAACTCTCCAAAATTTATCAATTCAACAGAGCAATGGCACATGTGCTGAGAAACTGCACACCTTCACAATGAATGAAGTGCCATGTATGTCATGAGGCACTAATGCTATCTCTGTTCAAAGGGGTTAAATTTCAAAAATAAATGAAAAGCAAAATGAATATGTCCTATTCTTTTTTGATGATGACTGAGTAACTGGAAATATTGGCGTCTAAAAAATATATTTTCATGTCAAAAGGTCATCATTTACCCCTTTGAGACTTGATAATGGATAAATCTTCAGTATCCAGGGACTATAGTGTGTAAAAAGCATTAGTTCTTGAGTGAACAAGATATATCTCATTTGATAGTTTGTTTCAAACAAAATAGATATGTTTGGAGAATTTGTTTAAAAGAATCACTCTTATTCATCATCAAGTTGTTCTTAAAAATGTTTACTGTCAACACACATGTTTTCAGTCTAAAAGATTTTTTTTATCTCTTTGGAATTGAAGAATATGGTAGTGTGTAGTTGATTGTTAAATGTTTTATATCCCTCAAATCATCATTTTAATGACTCAAGTCACTGAATGCTCATATCCTGTTGGATATTGTGTAAAACTTGAATTGTGTTGAATTTTTGCAAAATTTAACAAATGAATTTTTTAGTCTCTTAAATATCCTTGAAATGATCATTCCACCCATTACTTCATTATAAAGATGTCCCAAAAGTCACATAATTTTTTCATACTCAAATCCAAAATCTTTCATCAGGCCAGGTCGACACTACCCATCTAGTGTCGACACACTTTGAGTCAGGTCGACACTAACCTCCTCTAGTGTCGACACTGACCCCTGCCAGACCTTTTCACCATGGGCGCCGGTTAAGGCTTTGATGTACCTGTGGGGTAACACACCTTAAAAACCCCCTTTTCTTCTCCAGGTCGACCCGACGGTCTGGTTCTTCCTAGTTTCTGGCAAGGGTTTTGAACTCTCTACATCCTCTCTCTCCTCCATCTCATCTCCATCCATCTTCTCTCATTCCTCTCTCTCTCCATCAATCCCGATTCCACTCTGCTCTCATGGCACCCAAGCAGATTCCTCGCCGTGGAGCAAAATCAAGGGCTTCTGCAAGGCCCATTCCGGCGATGAGGTTCTGAGGTTCCTTCACTGAAAGGAGATCAAAGCGTCGCCATGATCCTGCCGAGCAGCCAGGATCTGCATCTGCTAAGAGAGGTAGGGCATCCTCCTCTGGTCGAGGTCGAGGGTCCATGTACCCTAGGAGAAAAACCCTAGACTCTTCTCCTGAATTTCTGAGAAGTCCTCATCCTCATCATCATCCTCCTCATCAGAGTCCTCCCAGCCCTCTAGGAGACCCCTTCCAACCCCTCAGTGTCGGGAAGACTTTACTTGAAACCAAGGGCAGTAGATTTGGATGACAATGAATTGATAGCTGCATTTCCTGAAGTTTTAAACTTCTTCAACTTCCAGTCTTGGCAGTCCTTCATATCAGAATTTCGAGTCATTTACCCTAGACTTGTGCAAGAATTTTATCAGAATTTGGAATGCACAGATGAAGGGTTTCAGTCAAAGGTTAAGGGGATTGCTATTGACATGCCAACAGCCATAGCTGCCTCAATTTTCAAAGTCCCAGATGAAGGTGAAGACTACCATAATTTTGAATTCAACCTCCATGAAGCCTACACCATATTGACTGGTTTGCCTGCAGATGAGTCAGATATTAAGCAAACCCATGTCACCAAATTCAACACCAACACCTTTCCCCCTGTCTTGAGGCTCACTCATCACATGCTCACTACCATCATCACACCTCAAGGTGGTGGGAGAGATAGGCTAACAGACATCCAAAGGTTTGTCCTTTTCTGTATGAGCAAGAACCTGAAGATAAACCTTCATATAATCATGTACCAGATCATCTCTGAGACCACCAGGGCAGATTTGAAAAGATCACTTCCATATGCAGCCCATTTGACTGCAGTCTTCAAGCACTTTGGTGTGCCTCTAGAGAATGAAAAATCTGAGAAAATCCCTAAGTCCAATTTACTACTTTAAGCATGTGCAGAAATTCATGGGATTTAGAATTGTTGGTGATCAAGTGAGAAGAGGGCCAGCTGCAGTAGAGGCCCCTATAGTCCAAGAGGATCAGCCTCAAATGCAAGAGGAACAGCCTACAATGCAAGAGGACCAACCTCAAATGCAAGAGGACTAGCCTCAAGTGCATGAGGACCAGCCTCAAATGCAAGAGGACCAGCCTCCCATCAATGAGGATCAGCCTCCTATGGCAGCTCAAGCTAATGACCCAATTATTGCCCCTCATTCACCTCAACTTCAGCCTTCCTCCTCCATGAACTTTGACACTGAAATACCATCTTTTTCTCCACAACATCCAGTTCATGCATCCTCATCCTTTGGTGGACCTTCTGTTCCACCAGCGTTGCTCACCTTCCTAAATGACAAATTTGACACCTTGAACAACTCTATTCAGACCATGTCATCAAATTTGAGTTGAGGATTCAGAGATTGGAGAACACAGTATCTGCTAAGTTCATTGAGCAAAAGGCAGCCTCAGACTATGCTGCCCAAGGTTCAACAGATTGATTGGGACAATGGGAGATGCTTCGATTGAGCTGAAGGAGCACCAAAAAACACTGGAAAGTTCTTCAGGGAATTTTGGCAAATTCCCAAGCTGATGTATTCAACACCAAGCAACACTATCTGAGATAAGCAAAACAAGACTATCATTTGCACATCTAGTGGATGACTTGGAGAACATGAAGAATCTATCTGCTCACATAGATGAAGAAATGTCTGCACTCAAGCAAGAATTCAAAGTATTGAATAGGCCTGGTTGGTCAACTGGTTCATCTTCCTCTTCACAGCCAAGGCCAAATGAGTTCAGTGCACTTCAAGCTTCATTGTCAGAAAATTCAGAGAGAATGGAAATCTTTTGCACACCAGACTCTCAACTATCCAAGCCCAAATGAAGTCTAGTCTAACTTCAATGCAAAAGAGGCTAACGGATATTGAGACTATTTTGTTACCATTCCTCCTCCTCCTCCTCAGTAATGTAACTTCTTTTGATATGTCAAAGGGGGAGAAGTTGTTTGTTTGAAATTGTAATGTTCACATCTTGAATGAAATGAAATTAATAGAAATTTCTATTCCTATCTATGTGCCTGAATGTGATTGCAAATCTTTTGAATGAATTTGAATGTGATGAATGCTTGTCAAGTTGCTTGACCTGTGTATTTCAAATGTGTACAATTCTCAATGTCACTAAAAATGTTCAAAGGTCCTTGACAAGTACAAATAAAAGAAAATGAAAATGCTTGAAATCACATCTCATTGAAATCTTCAATTCCAAATGAACTTAATGTTGTCATCATCAAAAAGGGGAGATTATTGGGTTGAGTGTGAATATAATTCATTTCTCCTCAGATTTTGATGATGACAAGTTGTGATTTTAATGCATAACCATTGGAACATGTAAAATACATCACCTGAAATTACAATATTCAAAAAGCATGTTTCCAAGCACATTTATCATTGATATTCATGATAATATATTTATCTAATGATTTATGTGTTTTTTTCTCAGGAACAAACATTTTCTGCAAAGGTAGTGTCGACACAACCATCCCTGGTGTCGACACAATGGTTCAGAACAAAGGCAAAAATGTGAAGAAAAGTCCATCTCAGGTCGACACGAGTCCAGAGCAGGTCGACACTAGAGACAGATTCCAGAGAAATATGTGAACAGATTGCCATCTCAGGTCGACACCAAATCAGGCAGTGTCGACACTAGATAGCCTTCCCAGAAGGCCAGTTTTGCTGTCTGGGACAGCAGGTCGACACCACCTCATCTCAGGTCGACACTAGAGACCTCTTCCAGGGAACTGTTTTGCTAGTCTGGGACAGTGTGTCGACACACCTCAAGGGCAGGTCGACACACTCCGGAATCTCTGTGACTTAAGATTCCTCCTAGACACGTGGCACCCTAGGGAGATGTCAGATCAACATTGGATCATGTGCCCACGTACCCCAAGGGTATCTTTCGGATATTTAGGGTATAAATACACTCCTTAAGGGCACTCATCCCAAGAGAATCTCTTTAGAGCCTCCAGAAACCTGCAAGCGGTGGCAAGAGAGTCTCTCTCCCTGTGTTTGCTCTCTCTTGTGCTTCCACACCTCAATTCACCCTTCTCCAAGCACAAGGATCGAAGTTTGATCAACATGAAGCACTAGGATCAACTTCAAAGGAGCAGATCAAGTAGAAGCCAACATTTGTGAAGTTCTCAAGGAAGATCCCAAGATCAAAGTTGCAGAGCATCGGCTAAGGGACTTCAAGTGATCAAGATTCTTCCAATTCGGCCTCTACAAGGGAGTTTTCTTGAAGAACAAGAATTGTCAACCTCGAGTCTAAGTCTTTCTTGTTTCTTCTTGGCTATTCTAAAATTGTGCATAATCTGTTGCACCAACTTCTTGAATTGGCCTTAATAGATCATATCATTGCTAGAGGATCTGGATCTAGTTGTTTGTGTTCTAGCATGTGGTTGTGAGCCTTTGTGCCCAAGGTTTTAAGTCGTCGTACTCAAGTTGTGTGGTTGAGCAGTCTTGCTCAGAGTCTAGAGTAGTCTTGCTCTAGGTAGTGTGTGAGTTGTCTAACTCATTTGTGGAGTTGTCAGGCTCCAGTGTGGGTTGTGTAACCCAGGTTGTTAGTGGATCCTCACTGTGTGTGAGGGGTGGATGTAGGAGTCACGTGGTGTGATTTCCGAACCACCTAAAAATCTCTGTGCATTGGTCTGCTTGTGGTTTGAATTTTCTCCTCGTTAGATGAATGCATAGGATCGTTTAAATCCATTTAATCAACATGTTACTCACTCCAATTGCTTAAGTCACTTAATATCATTTCAGATCTATGATATTTGCTTTCAATCTAACTCTGATTTAAAGGTCTTTTAAAATTGGTTTAGCTTCCGCATTAGTTGGCATAGATCTATTCAACCCCCCCCCCCCTTCTAGATCTTGTCCACACCTTTTATCGATCCTTCAAGGTAGAGGGATCAGGATGAGCATGGAATTGAAGAAGCCTGTCATACAAATGATAGGAGATGTGAGGGATTTTTAAAATTCAACCTTTGTTTGTTGAAGAGAAGGAGCCTAATAATCTGACTTGTCACCCGTTCAAGATAATCATTGTGCTCAAAGTGAGCTTCCTGCGCAAACCATTCATCCAAACTGAGTGCAATGCGACCTGTTCTGATTCTGTGATCATTGGACCTGAAGAAATCTCTGGCATCATCTGGATGTTGCTTAAGCCACTGGTCCTCTGTTAGATGCTTAGTTGTATCTAAAATATGTTGCAGTTATTTCCCATCAAATTGTTTCAGATCCATTAGGAGGAAGAACTAGGTTTTGAGGTCCAGGGATGAAAGTCCAAGAGCTAGATGATATTTCCAAAATTTAAGATACTCTCTATAAATGTCTACTTCATGGGAATGAAGAAAGTGGTAAATCAATGGTGGGTATTTAGGCTCATATGTGGTAGGCTTGTGACGCTTAGATGTGGATGACCTTGAAGAGGAGGCTTGATCACCTAGAGAGACTTCAAAGACAATGTCTTCAAGTTTGACCTCAAGAGTTGTCTGAGGAATGGGGTTTGGTTGGGAGGGTGGAGGAGGAGGAGAGGGAACTGAGGATGGAGCAGGTTGACTTGGAGGGGGTGGTTGGTCCTCAGTAGGTGGATGGTGATGATCAGTCTATCTCCAAATATATATTTATATTATATATATCTTTGGTTATTAACAAAACCCTGAAATTTGTTGACTAACACTATTTTCTGAAGCTTGTCAACATGTATCAAATAAAACAAATTTAGTAAGTTATTTACACTCATTTTATTAGAAGTCAATTGCATATGATTTGCCTAAGTCTACATTGACTACTGTTATAAGCTCACAACGATTATGTTTTGATTTCACATCGATTCTGTTAAAAACATCGATTTCACTTAAACATCGATTTCATTTAAACAACGATTACGGTTCAACATCGATTTCACTTAAACATCGATTTCATTTAAACAACGATTAAGTTCAACATTGATTTCACTTAAACATCGACTTCATTCAAACATCAATTTCAGTTCAACATCGATTTCACTTAGAACATCGATTTCATTTAAAATATCGACTTCACTCAAACATCGATTTCAGTTCAACATCGATTTCATTTAGAACATCGACTTCATTCAAACATCGATTTCAGTTCAACATTGATTTCACTTAGAACATCGATTTCATTTAAACATCGACTTCACTCAAACATCGATTTCAGTTCACCATCGATTTCATTTAGAACATCGACTTCATTTAAACATCGATTTCGATTCAACAACGATTTCACCTAGAACATCGATTTCAAGCCAACATCGATTACATTTGTACATGGATTACGTTCACATCAACTTCATTTTAACATCGATTACATCTCTACATAGATTATGGTCACATCTCAACATTGATTTCATATGAACATCGATCCCAACAACGATTACACTCACATCGACTTCACTTGAATATCAGTTGTGTTTGGACAACGACTATCATTATACATAGACTATCTCTAAACATCGACTTTCGTTCAACATCAATTATGTTTTGGAAAATTAATGGAGAATATTGATAATGATTTTTACAATCACTCTAGATAGTCTTGATTAGATTTTATCTCTCATGTCATTCAATATATTTTGAATCACTGTGCATTTCAAAATTTTCCGTGAAATATGGCGTATCTGTTGCCCAGTTGACGAGCCCAGAGGGGGGTGAATGGGTCTTTTAAAAATTAATCTAGAAGATACCTGAAACTAAAAACATTCACACAAACGTTCTTCGAAGTAGGTTAGTGACTGTTAGTTTAAATATCAAACACACAAAGAAGACAATCACACAACACAAGGATTATCCTGGTTCGGACCTCCTTTCCTTAGGAGTCCTATGTCCAGTCTCTGAGCAACAACTCAGGATTTCACTAACTAGGGTACAGTCCCCCTAAGGACGCTACAATACCCAGCTCAGCTGGTCTTCTTTCACACCCGAAGGGAACAACACCCTGGATACCACACCAGGTCTTCCTTCACAACCGAAGGGAACAACACTCTGGATATCACACCAGGTCTTCCTTCAAAACCGAAGGGAACAACACCCTGGATACCACACCAGGTCTTCCTTCACAACCGAAGGGAACAACACCCTGGATACCACACCAGGTCTTCCTTCACAACCGAAGGGAACAACACACTGGATACCACACCAGGTCTTCCTTCACAACTGAAGGGAACAACACTCTGGATTCCACACCAGGTCTTCCTTCACAACCGAAGGGAATAACACAAAGAGAATAAATGAAATTCAAGCCCCTCGATCAAGCTTCTGACAAGCAAGGATCTGAAGCAACTAGAACTGAGAGGAAGAGATTTAAGCTAAGCACACTCTCAGAACTGCACAGGCTCTCTCAAGATTTTCACAAACTAGTGGAGAGCAAAAGAGCAAAAGCTAAGTGGAATGAAGTTCTTGGCTCTGGACTTCTTCAGAAGAATTGAATGCTTGAATGCGCGATCTCTATTTTCTTCTGTTCTTCTAACTTGAATTTATATCTTCAATTTGAAATCTTGACGTTGAAGTGTCCGTTGTCTCTCTTTTGAGTAGTCGTTAGACTGAATGACATCTGGAGTCTTGGAAGCTTCCAATCAACAGTCTTTTGATCACTTGAGCACGCAAAGAGATGAGATCTTCAGAAATATCCGTTGGCTTCTATTTTGTTTAACGTTGTACCATGAATCTAGTTCAGAGGTCTGCACAAATGTCAATCTCAAATAGCAGACAGCTAAGCTGTCTCTGATGTCAGTCAACGTCAATAGCAATAGACATGAAAATAGTAATGCAAAATAGCTTAAGTCTAAAAGACGTAATCAGAGTAGGCACGATAAAGGATGATATGGTCTGCATGCATGCAGAGATACGTTCAGATCTCATAAATGCAAAAGCGTCAGAGAGATGTCTACGCGGAGTTTGACTAGTCAACGCTTTTAAAATGAATAAGATATCAAGATATGAAATCGATGGCTATATGACTTATGAAGTCGTTATGAATACTAACAAGTCATTATAGAGAGCAAATCGTTATGAACACTTATTAAGTCGTTATGAACTCTAAAGAAATCGTTGCGTAAAGCAATCGTTATGAATACTAATAAGTCATTATAGAGAGCAAATTGTTACAACAAACAAGTCGTTGCGAGTTCTAAAGAAATCGTTATGGTAACTTATGAAATCGTTACAACAAGCAAGTCGTTGCGCTTTCTAAAGAAATCGTTGTGATAACTTATAGAGTCGTTATGACAGGCAAGTCGTTGCGCTTTCCAAAGAAATCGTTGCGATAACTTATAGAGTCGTTATGACAGGCAAGTCGTTACGGGCTCTAAAGAAATCGTTACGGTAACTTATAGAGTCGTTGTGACAGGCAAGTCGTTACGAGCTCTAAAGAAATCGTTACGGTAACTTATAGAATCGTTGTGACGAGCAAGTCGTTATGGGCTCTAAAGAAATCGTTACGGTAACCTATAGAATCGTTGTGACGAGAAAGTCGTTACGGGTTCTAAAGAAATCGTTATGGTAACTTACAGAGTCGTTGTGACAGGCAAGTCGTTACGAGCTCTAAAAAATCGTTACGGTAACTTATAGAGTCGTTGTGACATTGACTTGTGAAACAACATGACTTTTCAGTCTTATAAGGAAATCGTTATGATAATTCTATTGAAATCGATATGCTTATAAAGAAATCGTTATGGCCTTCAATAGAAGTCGATATGGACTTAGAGAAATATCATGTTGAAAAGATTAAAGCTTCAGAGAAGTAATGCATACCTTTATTGGCTTGTTTGACCTTAATATTTTTCCTGTACTTAAGACTTATGAAATATTCATTAGATATAATGATAAACTCTTGTTTGGTTTTGTTTAATCATCAAAATATATATATATCTATATGTAATTAATTAAAATTACATGGGGACAGACCGATCATCAATCTCCCCCTTTTTGGTGATGACAAAACTGAACAATAAGTATGGATGAAAAAAAATGTCTGAAAAATTATTGAATTTCAGACATGCTAATTTTCTCCCCAAAAAAAATGTATTTCAGACATGCTAATTTTCTCTCCCTTTTTGTCATTGAGCAAAAAGACAATCTTCGACAAAGAAAGAAGAGAGAAAGAGAATAGGAGTATACAAAGAGGCCATTTCATTAACTTTGTGGAGGGACTGGTAAATAGAAGGCAGGAGACAGAAGAGAGGCAAAATGGGAGATGGTTTCCCATGCATGTGCTTCCTGCTCTTCAAAATGAGTTTTGAAGACTCCAAAGGATACAAAGTAGGATGGTCCCATGGTGAAGCCATCCTTTTGAGATGAAGATCTAGGTGTTGATAGAGAAGATTAGCATATGCATTCTTGTCCATGTTCATCTTGAGAAATCGACGAGTCCCAAAGCTGGCACAGGTGAGGAATTGGTCCATGGTCACAAGATAGTGATTGTGGTTATCTCTGAGAGCTTTGTGCATAGCCACATACACTTTGTATCTTTCTCTCAGACCTTGAAGGGGTCATCAACAAGATGAATGGAGTTCATATCTAGGAAAATAGCTGGAGAAATGGCTGGTTTGCCTTCTCTAGATTGAGCTTCATTGATGTTAAACAGCTGCTGAGCTGACAGGGGGTAGAACTTGGACCATTCAGAAGATGTCAGCCTTTCACATTCAGACAGAATAGGGGCTAGAACTTCAGCACTTACATGCCCCTGGTGATATTCCCTAAATAGGAATCTAGAAAAGCAACCAGGCAGCCTTGTGTACTTTAATTCTGCCCATTACTCTGGCAAAACATTCAAAGATGATGGATCCTACAGAGGACTCCATAACTAGAAAGGGAATTTGAGGAAGGGCTACTTCTTCAGGTACTTGGAAGGTAGCAAAATCTACCTGAACATCACAAGTTTGAGAGATATCCGGAGTCAGAGCTGAAATGGCCCTTTTGAACTGACTGAGCTGAACCTCTGGAAGTCTATGAATATATCTGTAGTTGTTGAATAGCATGAGGGCCTGATCATTTTGATTTCCTTTTGAATATAGGGTGCCCAAAGTTCCCTATGATAGATCTTGAACCACTCTGATAAGGTCAGGGAGTGGTCCCTTGGAGGGAATCTAGCAGATTTGGCAAGAATGAATTTCTTTAGGAGATCCTTGTGACTTTGCCCCACTGCTCTTCAGTTTTGGAGTGGGCAAGAGAGAAGATTTTGTATTTTTCATATTTCGAAAGAGAAGTGTAGGGTAGAATAGTGTTCAAATGATCTGTGAGATCAAGAAAGGGAAGGTTAATGATGGTTGCAAAAACAACCTTTGAGAGATATTCTCTGTACAGTGAGGGAGTGTTTGTTGTCCACTGTGAGAGAAACCACAAAGGTGGGTATTTGGGTTCAGAGGAAAGGGAGGAAGTAGAAGTAAGCTTCCTCTTCTGGGGGCAGGACTGGAAGGGGCTGCCCTATGAACATGTTCCCCAACCTTCAACACAGACCTGAGGATCCCTTCCTCAAACTCATCCTTTATTTGTTCCATAAAGGGGGAGTTAGTTTGGCTCTTTCAGGTATGATAGTGATGAAAGAGGGTGGAGGAGTAGGATGAAGAAAAGAGTGGGAAGTAGTAGGGAGGTCATCAACTGGTCCAAGGGAGGGACCAGAGGAGGAGGAGGGGCTTCAGCTGAGGATGCTGAGGGGACCTCATGTATAGGAGAAGGAGAAGGAATGGAGGAGGTGAGGTAGAGGAGGCAGGAGATGAGGTGGACTGAAATGGTGTAGGAGAAGAAATTGGTCTAGATTGAGGCTTCTTGAATGTTTGAGGAGCAGGAGGTGCTGTAGGAGCTGAGGGTGGAGTTGGAGGAATAGGTGTGTGAGAGGGAGAAGAGGGAGCTGGGGGCTTGGGTGCCAAGAACTCTTCTGCCTCTATCTGCACAGACTCACTCTCCAATGGCCCTGATGGCCGACCCTTGCTCAGATGGCCCTGGAGGCCCTTCAACCTGATCAGCTGGCCCTGTTGGCCCTACCTTTTGGGCTGGCTGCTGCTTCGGGTGCTGCTGCTACTTCTGGTGCTGGCCCTGATGGCCCAGATACATTTTCTCCAGGCTCCTGAGCTTCTGGAGGAGGGGGAGCTTGAACTGCCTTGATATATCCGAGAGCATGCCTTTCATGCTACTCATCTCTTTGTTAAACATTTCATAGATTTCTGATTTGACCCACTCTTTGTGGCTGAAGCTTGGCTCAGAAATATAGAATTTACATCTGACTGGAGAGTACATAACAGCTCACTTTGCACATTCAGCTTTTAATCACTGGCTTTAATTTATAACTATTTTCTGTTGACCTGCCTCTCAAAAGGTGTATCAGCCCCGGAGAGGAGAGGAACTTCAGAGGCAACTTCTTTTCCTTTCTTTTGCCTTCTTTTGCTGGAGGAGAGTTGATCACTCTGAGCTCGAAGAGCTTGCAATCTCTCCTTCTCTGTCATCCAAATTGGGAGAATCTCTATGCCTTTCCTCCTGACCACACAACTGGAGTTGTTTCTGCTGAACCTTCTTTTGATAGCTCCCCCTCAATAGGAGCATCTTCTTTATTTGATACTGCTCCCCCTGAATGGGAGCATCTTCCATTAAGAGTCACCTGAGCAGCTGAGTGCTCTACCTCTACTTGGACATCTTCCAATGGTTCATCAATGTGGCCTGATGTCACAGCCTCTTCTGCAACTCTGCCACTGGTTTCTAGAGTACTAGAGGTAAGGAATCGAATTAATAATGTCTAAAGAATAGATGCAACCACAGTTGAGGCTAGGGGTCCTCAACTGAAATAATATCCTCTGGGAGAATATCCTCAATTCTCCTCTCTGCAAATTTTCAGCTAATTCTTCTGGAAATTCTGAAGCTGGTGCTGATATTCTTTCTTCTTCCATTGCAATTTCAGACTGAACTTATGCTAAAGAGGGCCTGATGATTCTGCTACTCCAACTGCTGGAGCTGAAACTGACTCCACTGGTACTTCTAGAATCATATCTGCTGATCCCATCTTCTGATAAACAACTGAGGTGTCGTCGATGATGGCTTCGCCTTCAGCAACAGAAGCCTTGAACCAGACACCATTTTCCACAGAGAAGCCACTCTTCTTTAGGTTCCTGGACCTGATTGCTTGGCCCATTTTCTCTACAACTGCCCTAGAAAGATCAACACCGAAGTGCTTGAAGATCTTGGTAAGTAAGGGCATAGGGCATAGACACATTTAACTTACTCTTGGTGTCCCAAATGATCTCTGGCAAATTTCATTCTTTCATCATCACTGCGGCCATATTTATCTCCTTATTTTAAATAGCCCTGTACATCATGTCTGAGTCGACCTTTGTGCAAGAGGAGAATGTTGCACTTATGGGAACTAAGATTTGACAGACAATAAATGAAGGAGGCGGTTGAAAGCAGATAGTTGATTTATATCAAGCTTTTCGTCCCTTAGCTTGAAGCCCGGTCCTACAATTCCCAGACCTTTCACTTGGGCATCCACAGTGTGAACCCCACTAAATCCGGAAGTCTTCACATCAAACAGCATCTTCAGCAACTCAGGGTCTATTCTAATCATGGTTCCCTTCACTGAAGAAACTAGGGACCCATCTTCCTCTGTTCTCATACACAAGAAGAAAGCTTTTACCAGGTCTGGATAACTGACCTCTAAAAAGGTGGTGACTCCCGTCCACTGCATCTGATTGATCAAGTCTGCCACAATGCTCATTCATTTTCCTCAGATTAGCAACATCGACTTCTTTATTGCCACAGAGCTTCATCTTCACAAAGGTAAACCTCTCTGCTGCTCAGGAGTGAGAAACTCGGCGTTGTAGCCTCCCAAACTGCCGGCGATGACTGGTGCGGCCATGGATTCAGTGGGAAGATCTCTGGAGGGTTGAAACGGAAGGAGAAGAGAAGGAATCCTCAAGAAATTTTGCGGAAGGAGGAGGAAAGGTTCAAATTTGCAGAGGGTTGAGATATGAGTTGTTAGGGCATCGGCTCATGCGACAGGATGAAAAAGGGGAAAAGGTAGACGATGAGATACGAATCGTTCTGTCATTGATTTTATGAATAAATTATGCGATGTAGAAAGTGAGGCGTCAAAAGGCGCAGCAGAAGAAGACAAAAGAGTTTGACTATTCAATCGACTTCAATGAGAGAGCGGTTATAAAGGATAATTTGAATTTCTTTTGCTTAACGCCATGGAGGGAAAATTTACTTAATTCTAAAATTTAATGTGCATTTGTAAGCAAACTTTTATCACAAATTGCACATGCCTAATTCCCTTCTAAGAGATGTGAATCTCTCTTCAGGTAAGATTTTTGTGAAAATGTCTGCTAATTGGCCATTTGTATCAATAAAGGATATTTCAATATTTCCATTTGCAACATGATCACGAATAAAATGATATCTAACCTCAATATGTTTGGTCCTTGAGTGCTGAACTGGATTCTTGGTGAGATTAATGGCACTGGTGTTGTCACACAGCAGTGGGATGGATTTGATGTTTAATCTGAAATCTTCAAGTTGTTGCTTATCCATAAGAGTTGTGTACAACAATTTTCAGCAGCTACGTACTTAGCTTCAGCAGTAGATATAGTGCTACTGAATTTGGTTTCTTTGAAGATCAAGATATTAAACATCTGCAAGAAATTGACAACCACCACTGGTGCTTTTTCTATCTAATTTGCATCCAACATAGTCAGCATCAGAGTAACCTACTAAGTTATTTCACAATGTTTTGGATACCATAACCTAAGTCATGAGATCTTGCTAAATATCTAAATATTCTTTCACAGAAATTAATGTGATTCTTTAGAATCTGCCTGATATCTAGCACACATGCATACACTAAATAAAATATCAGGTCTACTAGCTGTTAAATAAAGGAGTGACTGAAACTATCATACCTCTGTAGATCTTTTGATCTACTTTCTTACCATCTTTGTCAATGTCCATTCTTGTTGATGTACTCATTGGCGTTGACAGTGGCTTGGTATTTTCGAATCCAAATTTCTTTAAGAGATCTTTTGTGTACTTTGCTTGACAGATGTGAGTCCCTTCTTTCTTGTTTGATTTGTAGTCCAAGGAATAATGAGTTCTCCCATCATGCTCATTTCAAATTCTCCCTGCATCACTTTTCAAAGTACTTGCAAGGGATTCATCAGTAGACCAAAGATAATATCATCTACATAAATTTAGAGTAATAGAATGTGTTTGACCTTTGACTTTATGAAAAGAGTACTATCTACTTGACCTCTACTGAAACCATGGTTTAAAAGAAAAGAACTAAGCCTTCATACTGGCTCTAGGTGCTTGCTTTAAACCATATAATGTCTTGTGAAGTTTGAAAACATGATTAGGAATTCTGTGTCATCAAAACCCTGCGGTTGTTCCACATAAACTTCCTTTTAAAAACCATTTAAAAATGCAGATTTAACATCCATTTGAAATAGTGTTAAATTCAAAGCAGATGCATATACAAGTAATATTCTAATGGCCTCAAGTCTAGCTACAGGTGCATAGGTTTCATCGAAATCTATGCCTTCCTCTTGAGAATAGCCTTGAGCTACCAATCTGGCCTTGTTTCTTAAGATTGCACCAGTTTCATCAGTTTATTTCTGAACACCCATTTGGTGTCAATGACTGGATGGTCTGATGGTCTAGAACAGTGACCATACTTGGTTTCTCTTGAATGATTTAATTCATCTTGCATGGCTACTATCCAAGATTCATCAGAAAGGGCTTCATTGACTATCCTAAGCTCTATTGAGAAACAAAGGCTAGGTAATCATAGGAATAACATTACCTCTTGTTCTTACCCCTATGGATGGATCACCAATAATATTCTCAAGTGGGTGATCTTTCTTGTATCTCACTCCTTTGGAAGATTTTCATGAGTAACTTCTTCTTGTTGCAATTCTTCCAGAGGTGGATCATCCTTGTCCTCAATTGATGTATCTTTTAGTTTCTTGGACAGTTCATCTGCATTATCATTGTCACTATCTACTTCCTTTCTCAAGGAAGGGTTAGTTTCATCAAAAATAACATGTACAGACTGTTCAATCAAAAAGTACGTTTGTTAAATACTCTATAGCCTTTGGGTTTAGAGGTGTACCCCATAAAGATGCCTTCATCTGATTTGGCATCCAACTTACCAATGTCCCTTTTTCCATTGTTGTGAATGAAGCAAGGACATCCAGAAGTCCTGAAGTGGCTGATCTTTAGCTTCTTCCCTTTGAATAGTTCATATGCAGTTTTCTTCAGGATTGGCCTGATCATTACTCGGTTGATAATGTAGCTTGCTGTGTTGACTGCTTCGGCCCAGAAGTATCTTGACAGATCATATTCTAAGAGCATAGTTCTTGCCATATCTAATAGGGTTCTATTCTTTCTTTCAGGGATACCATATTGCTGTGGTGTTCTTGGTGCTGATAAATTATGCTCAATTCCCTGATCATCACAGAATCTAGCAAAATTTTCATTCTGAAATTCAACACCATGATCTGATCGGATAGACACAATGCTGAACTTCTGATCTTTCTGAACTTTCTTACTGAAGTTGACAAAGTTTTCAAAGGTATCATATTTATGCTCTAGGAATGATACCCATGTGAATCTTGAGTAGTCATCAACTATGACTGATGATCAGTCTGTCCCCATGTAATTTAACTAATTATATATATATATATATATATATATATATATTGATGATTAACAAAACCAAACAAGAGTTTATCAATTATATCTAATGAATAGTTCATAAGTCTTGAGTACAGGAAAAATACCAAGGTCAAACAAGCCAATAAAGGTATGCATTACTTCTCTGAAGCCTAAATCTTTTCAACATGATATTTCTCTAAGTCCATATCGACTTCTATTGAAGGCCGTAACGATTTCCTTACAAGACTGAAAAGTCATGTCTTTTCAATCAAGTCGATGTCACAACGACTCTATAAGTTACCGTAACGATTTCTTAGAGCCCGTAACAACTTGCTCATCACAGCGACTCTATAAGTTACCATAACGATTTCTTTAGAGCCCGTAACGACTTGCTCGTCACAACGACTCTATAAGTTACAGTAACGATTTCTTTAGAGCCCGTAACGACTTGCTCGTCACAACGACTCTATAAGTTGTTGCAAAGATTTCTTTAGAGCCCGTAACGATTTGCTCGTCACAACGACTCTATAAGTTACCGTAACGATTTCTTTAGAGTCCGTAACGACTTTCCTGTCACAACGACTCTATAATTTACCGTAACGATTTCTTTAGAACCCGTAACGACTTGCCTGTCGCAACGATTTCATAAGTTACCGTAACGACTTCTTAGAGCCCGTAACGACTTGCTCGTCACAACGACTCTATAAGTTACCGTACGATTTCTTAGAGCCCGTAACGACTTGCTCGTCACAACGACTCTATAAGTTGTCGCAACGATTTCTTTAGAGTTCATAACGACTTGATAGTATTCATAACGATTTCTTTAGAATTCACAACGACTTGCTTATATAATGATTTGATAAGTATTTCACATCGATTTCTTCAGAAACACATCAATTTGCTTTGTGCAAGGATTCATTAAATGTTCATGATATATCTTCTGTCACATAATGATTTGCTATGACTCATAACGATTTCATAAGTCATATAGTCATCGACTTCATATCTTAATATCTTATTTATCTTAAAAGTGTTGACTAGTCAAAGTCCACGTAGACATCTCTCTGATGCTTTTGCATTTATGAGATCTGAACATATCTCTGCATGCATGCAACCATATCATCCTTTATCGTGCCTACTCTGATAACGTCCTGTAGACTTAAGCTATTTGGCATTACTATTTCCATGTCTATGGCTACTAACGTTGACTGACATCAGAGACAGCTTAGTGTCTGCTATTTGAGCTTGACATTTGTGCAGACCTCTGAACTAGCTTCATAGTACAAAGTAAACAAATAGAAGCCAACGGATATTTCTGAAGATCTATCTCTTTGCGTGCTCAAGTAATCAAAAGACTGTTGACTGGAAGCTTCCAAGACTCCATATGTCATTCAGTCTAACGACTACTCAAAAGAGAGACAACGGACACTTCAACGTCTACATTTCAAATTGAAGATATAAATTCAAGTCAAAGACAAGAGAAAACAGATCGCGCATTCAAGCATTCAAATTCTTCTGAAGAAAGTCCAGAGCAAAGAACTTCATTCCACTTAGCTTTTGCTCTTTTGCTCTCCACTAGTTGTGAAAATCTTGAGAGAGCCTGTATAGTTCTGAGAGTGTGCCTTGCTTAAAATCTCTTTGCTCTCAGTTCTAGTTGCTTCAGATCCTGCTTATCAAAAGCTTGATCTGGGGGCTTAAATTTCATTTACTCTCTTTGTGTTGTTCCCTTCGGTTGTGAAGGAAGACCTTGTGGTATCCAGGGTGTTGTTCCCTTCGGTTGTGAAGGAAGACCTGGTGTGGTATCCGGGTGTTGTTCCCTTCGGTTGTGAAGGAAGACCTAGTGTGGTATCCAGGTGTTGTTCCCTTCGGGTGTGAAGGAAGACCAGTGAGTTGGGTGTTGTAGAGTCCTTAGGGGGACTGTACCCTAGTTAGTGAAATCCTGAGTTGTTGCTCAGGGACTGGACGTAGGACTCCTAAGGAAAGGAGGTCCGAACAGGATAAACCTTGTGTTGTGTGATTGTCTTCTTTGGTGTTTGTTATTTCAACTAACTGTCACTAACCTACTTCGAAGACGTTTGTGTGAATGTTTTTAGTTACAGGTATCTTCTAGATTAAATTTGAAAGACCCATTCTGTAACGTCGCGTGCTTTTCGGATCCATGCGGATCATGTGCATTGTGGTTGTGGCGGCCGTTGTGAGGCCAGTGTGAGTTGGGTGTGTGGAATGCTTGGTGTGTTTGCGTGGCTTGAGCAGGTGAAGAGCAGGGTAGGTCCTGAATTGGAATAGGACCTGCTGCTGTTCTGTCTGAGTTGGCGGCCAAGGGGTGGTCGTTTACTGTTGGCGTCCAGGTTCATTGACGTTTACATCATGAACTTGACGGCATCTTTTGGTGGACGTTTAGTCTGGCGGTGCATGTGGGCGACAAGGGGGTTGACGCCAACCTGTCAGTTCAGCAGGTTATATGTTCACCCGAGGGCAGCTCTCTCAGCTCACCTTCTCTCCCTCTTGCCCCAGCTTGCTACCCCCGAGTTTTTGAAGGTTCTAACAGGTATCGAGGAGTGGCTGGTCGATCGTGGGACGCGCGGCGTCGCCGAATTGCGCGAGGAAACGTCGCGGCGTGGTGCAATTCGCGTGGGAGCTTGCGGAGGGCTCGGCGTAAACCGGGGAGTTGCTGGAGATTCTAACGCGTTCTGAGGTAGGGGACGAACCCTGGTAGCTCCGTAGAAACATTAAAACACATCATAACTACTTGAACCAGCATGATAATCCATGTTTGGATAGAGTTGCACCATATGGGATAATGGGTGGTTTGAGTAGTTTATTGTACGAATCATGTTTAAACGGGTTGCATTGGTTCTGTCATGCTAGAGGGTATGCATTTGCATGTTTTCCAGTAATTAGAACAGCTAGAGAACTCGCAGGACCGGATTAGGGTTTCTGCAGGGTTTAAGGCCGGGAACTTGGCGTCAACATCGTTTGCCGCCAAGATCTTCAGCCAGGAGGTTGACGGCCAGGGACCTTGCCGTCTACTTCCTGTAAGCGGCAATCGATGTGGCCGCCTACTCCTACATGAACAGAAATGGCTATTATGGTGTTTTATCGATAATGCATGCGTGGAATTATACGAGGTGCACTAGTGCACATGGTTCCCGTGTTAGCATACAAGATATGCTGTTAGTGCCTACTTCGGTGACTGCGCGTTGTGTACGCGAGTCAGTTGGGTTCACGTGTAGTGGACCAGTGGTTACTTGTGGTTTACGTGAGGTTTCACGTGGTTTGTGTGTGACGTGCACGTGGTTTTGTGTACGTGGCAAGTAGTACGACGCCTACCGTGGTTACCTCTCCAGTTGGGTGCCCCAGGTTCTTTGTGAGCCAGGCTGTTAGCTCGGGGTTTGTCCCGGTACTTGTGTTGTACCGTCGAGGTCTGTGTCGTCTGACCTGGACACCCTCACTCTTGTGTGTTAGAGTTGCACGTCCGGCTGAGGGAAAGACGACAGTGGGACAGTGACAGTTGTGGTTGTTTTTAGTCACTTGTAGCGCGCTCGTAGTTGGGGGTACGGACACCAGTAGACGTACTGGACCCCAGCTAGTCCTTTTTCCAGTGCCTCACTCTAGCGAGCCCAGGCCAGGGTCTCTGGAGGTGCCAGGCATGGGCCTGTGACCGTGTGGTCTTGCAGGTTGTGGTGGTTTAGTTGGTCTCCACAGTTGTTTGACCTTTTTACGTGGAGCGGCAGCTGGACCTTTCGTCCGTGGCTGCGAGACTGAGAGGTGGACCTGTGTTAGTTGTCCGAGTCAGTTTCTGGTGTCGCGAACCAGTTTACGTGGCTCGTGTTGGCTCTCTACTTTGGCTTGTACACCTGTTTGGGTTTGCCGTTTAGTTACTACAGTTGTTTCTCGTAGTCGGCAGACAGTGAGTAGTTTTACAGCTTTACTTACCTGCTTAGCTGTTTTATATGTTGTTGGTACTGTTTACTGTTTTGTACCTGTGGTTTGTGGTTGTTCGGCTTTGGGGGAGTTCCCTACTGAGCCAGTGACTAGAGAGGCTCACCCCTACCCCCACAGGTGAGGGCGAGGAGGACGTTTCCCGTCCGACGTCCAGTTCTGGGCCGCGTCGTAGCGGAGCAGGGTCTGTACCTCCAGCGGAGTAGTACTTAGCAGTGTAGCCTTGTAATTTTGTAGTTGTTTACTTTCTTTTGTTGTACCTCGGGGTATGCCCCAGACTCTTGTACCTTTACAGTTTTAATGGAGTATGGCTATGTAAATTGTGAAAAATTATATATGAAATGTGGTGTGTTCCTTTATGTTTACACGGACTGTGGTTTGGTTTCCCTTGCGAGGCTACGGCCCGTTCGCGGGAGGCGGACTCGGATCAAGTGCGAGCGTTATTGGTTTAACGGGCTTGGCCGAGGCGTTCCGTCACACATTCACCCCCCCCCCCCCTCTGGCTCGTCAACTGGGCACAATTGGTATCAGAGATAGTCTCCTTCACAAAAAGGATCCAACATCTGAAGAGTAAAAATCCATGGCTCCCAAGTAACTTTGAAGGTCAGTCTGTCAACCGACCCCCTCTCTTCGATGGTGAAGATTATCCTTACGGAAGACCAGAATGGAATACTTCTAAAGGGCACGACTATCAAATTTGGTCCATAGTAGAAGAAGGTGATCTGTTAGTCACAAATGAGAAAGCACAATGGACAGATGATGACAGGAAGAAGATTTCCTTGAATTGCAAAGCAAAGAGCATCCTGTGTTGTGCTCTTAGTAAGAAAGAATTCAACCGAGTTTCAGCCTGCAAATCCTCGATGGAAATGTGAGAAAAGCTCAGGATTACTTATGAAGGTACAGACAAGGTAAAGGAGACAAGAATCGACATTCTTGTCACTCAGTAAAAGATTTCAGATGCAGTCAGGTGAGTCAATCACTCAAATGTTTAGCCGATTCACTGATATCACCAATGGTTTAGCCAGTCTAGGGAAGACATATGAGATTGCAGATATGGTAAGGAAATTCTCAGATCCTTGCCATCCTCGTGAACACTAAGGTTACAGCTATAGAAGAAGCTAATGACTTGAAAAGAATGTCAGTGGAAAAGCTCATTGGGTCCCTCATGGCCCATGAGATCAACATGGAAAGGCTAGGAGAGTCATCTAGTAGAAAGAAGCACTCAAATGCCTTGAAAGCAGAAGAAGACTCACCAGAAGCCAGCTCAAGTGAAAATGAAAGCGATGAGGACAGTGAGAATGAAGAAGCAATGCTCTCTAAGAGATTGCAACGAATCTTGGCCAAAAGAAAAAAGTTTCAATCTGGCAGAAGGCACTTTAAGAAAAACAAGGACTTCAAAAGATCAGATGGTAAGGAAATGAAGAAAGGAGAAACCATCTGCTACGAATGTAAAAAGCTTGGACACATCAAAGCTGATTGTCCTAAATTCAAGAAACCAGATTTCAGGAAGAAAGAGAGCTCCAAGAAGTTCAGAAAGTACAAGAAGAAGGCAATGACAGCAGCATGAGAGAACAATAGTGACTCAGACAGTGAATCAAGCGCATGCAGCGATGAAGAAGAAGCCAACTTGGCCTTCATGGCAGATGTTGATGAAAAGGTAACCTCTGACTCCTCCTTCGATTCATGTAATGATTCTGATTCTGATAACTTAGAGGAAGCATTTAATGAATTGTATAATAAGTACAAAGAAGTAACTAAACTATTAAAAGCAAGTAAGAAAAATAACACCTGTTTAGAAAACACTAATTCTGATTTAAAAACAGAAAATGAAGAATTAGAAAAACAAATAACTGAACTTAAAAGAAGAAATGAATTGTTATGTGAAGACCTAAAAGCTAAGAATGAACAAATAACAAAATTGGAAAAACAGGAAAGCACAGATGAATTAAAAAAGGAAATTAAAAACTTAAATGAAGAAAATAATAAACTATCAAGCACACTAGAGAAATTTACTAATGGTAAAAACTCTCTAATATTAAAAGGTGCTAGAAGATCAAGTAAGAAGAAAAATGGGTTAGGATATACACCCCCAGATAATGAAGAAACCATAATCTACCCTAAAACATATCCAATACCAAAATTTGTACCTGAACAAGATATAGCATATAATCTGATTTCAAGTATATAGAAAAGGTAACAAAATTATCCTGCTGTGATCACTGCAACAAATTAGGACATATCGTAACAACATGCCCAACAAGACATAAAAAATGGATAATAAAAGGTAAATAATTATACTAACCAATCAGGACCCAAAAGAATTGGGTACCTAAAGCTTGATGTTTTTATTTCAGGTTAACCCTCGAGCATCAATGGTACTTGGATAGTGGGTGCTCAAGACACATGTTAGGTAACCAGAAATTATTCTCTCATCTCCAAGATAAAGAAGGAACAGTCACTTATGGAGATAATGGGAAAGGAACAGTGATAGGCAGTGGGTCTGTGAATAACAAAGGAAAAACTGTCATAGAAGATGTGTTATTAGTCAAGGGATTGAAGCACAATCTCATCAGCATCAGCCAGTTGTGTGACAGAGGCCATCAGATCAAGTTTCAAGAGTCAAAGTGCAGCATAGTGAAGGATGGAGCAGTCATCTTTGAAGCAAATAGAGAAAAGAATTTGTATGTGCTCTATCTTGAAGAACTCAAAGAGCAAAATGTTTGTCTGGCAGCAAGTAAAGACAAATCTACTGAATTATGGCACAGACGACTTGGACATTGCAGTTTAGATGGCATGAGGAAATTGCTAAAGAAAAATCTTGTAGAAGGTCTGCCAAAGGTCAGTGCAAAAATGGAAGGTGTATGCGGACCCTGTGCTAAGGGAAAGCACACTAAAATCTCTTCAAGTCAAAGACGGTGGTGACCACCTCAAAACCCTTAGAGCTCCTACATATGGATCTTTGGGCCAATGAGGACTACCAGTCTTGGAGGAAAGAACTTTGGATTTGTCATAGTTGATTACTATTCAAGATTTACGTGGGTATCATTCTAGAACATAAAGATGACACTTTTGAAAACTTTATTAGTTTCAGCAAGAAGGTGCAGAAAGATCAGAAGTTCAGCATTGTGTCTATTCGATCAGATCATGGTGGTGAATTTCAAAATGAAAGGTTTGCTAGATTCTGTGATGATAGGGAATTGAGCATAATTTCTCAGCACCAAGGACACCACAGCAAAACGGTATTGCTGAGAGGAAGAACAGAACCTACTGGATATGGCAAGAACTATGCTCTCAGAATATGATCTGCCAAGATATTTTTGGGCTGAAGCAGTCAACACAGCAAGCTACATTGTCAACCGAGTGATGATCAGGCCAATCCTGAAGAAGACTGCATATGAACTGTTCAAAGGAAAGAAGCCAAAGATCACCATTTCAGAACATTTGGGTGCCCTTGCTTCATTCACAACAATGGAAAAAGAGACATTGGTAAGTTGGATGCCAAATCAGATGAAGGCATCTTCATGGGGTACACTTCTAAACCCAAAGGCTATATAGTGTTTAATAAACGTACCTTATTGATTGAACAATCTGTGCACATTATTTTTGATGAAACTAACCTTCCTTGAGAAAGGAAGTAGATAGTGACAATGATGATGCAGATGAATTGTCTAAGAAACTAAAAGATACATCAATTGAGGACAAGGATGATCCACCTCTGGAAGAATTGCAACAAGAAGAAGCTACTCATGAAAACCTCCAAAGGAATGGAGATACAAGAAAGATCACCCACTTGAGAATATTATTGGTGATCCATCCATAGGGGTAAGAACAAGAGGTAATGTTATTCCTTGTGATTACCTAGCTTTTGTTTCTCAAATAGAGCCTAGGACAGTCAATGAAGCTCTCTCTGATGAATCTTGGATAGTAGCCATGCAAGATGAATTAAATCAATTCAAGAGAAACCAAGTATGATCACTTGTTCCTAGACCATCAGACCATCCAGTCATTAGCACCAAATGGGTGTTCAGAAATAAACTGGATGAAACTGGTGTAATCTTAAGAAACAAGGCCAGATTGGTAGCTCAAGGCTATTCTCAAGAGGAAGGCATAGATTTCGATAAAACCTATGCACCTGTAGCTAGACTTGAGGCCATTAGAATATTACTTGCATATGCATCTGCTTTGAACTTGACATTATTTCAAATGGATGTTAAATCCACATTTTTAAATGGTTTTATAAAAGAGGAAGTTTATGTGGAACAACCTCCGGGTTTTGATGACACAGAATTTCCCAATCATGTTTTCAAACTTCATATGGTATTATATGGTTTAAAACAAGCACCTAGAGCCTGGTATGAAAGGCTTAGCTCTTTTCTTTTAAACCATGGTCTCAGTAGAGGTCAAGTAGATAGTACTCTTTTCATAAAGTCAAAGGTCAAACACATTCTATTAGTCCAAATTTATGTAGATGATATTATCTTTGGATCTACTGATGAATCCCTTTGCAAGTACTTTGAAAAGTTGATGCAGGGAGAATTTGAAATGAGCATGATGGGAGAACTTAATTACTTCCTTGGATTACAAATCAAACAAGGAAAGGAAGGAACTCACATCTGTCAAGCAAAGTACACAAAAGAACTCTTAAAGAAATTTGGATTCGAAAATACCAAGCCACTGTCAACACCAATGAGCACATCAACAAGGATGGACAGTGACAAAGATGGTAAGAAAGTAGATCAAAAGATCTACAGAGGTATGATTGGTTCACTACTTTATTTAACAGCTAGTAGACCAGATATACTATTTAGTGTATGCATGTGTGCTAGATATCAAGCTGATACTAAAGAATCACATTTAATTTCGGTGAAAAGAATATTTAGATATTTAGCAAGATCTCACGACTTAGGTCTATGGTATCCAAAACACTGTGAAATTAACTTAGTAGGTTACTCTGATGCTGACTATGCTGGATGTAAATTAGATAGAAAAAGCACCAGTGGTGTTTGTCAATTTCTTGCAGGATGTTTAATATCTTGGTCTTCAAAGAAACAAAATTCAGTAGCACTATCCACTGCTGAAGCTGAGTACGTAGCTGCTGAAAATTGTTGTACACAACTCTTATGGATAAAGCAACAACTTGAAGACTTCGAATTAAACATTAAATCCATCCCACTGCTGTGTGACAACACCAGTGCATAAATCTCTCCAAGAATCCAGTTCAGCACTCAAGGACCAAACATATTGAGGTTAGATATCATTTTATTCGTGATCATGTTGCAAATGGAAATATTGAAATATCCTTTATTGATACAAATGGCTAATTAGCAGACATTTTCACAAAAGCCTTACCTCAAGAGAGATTTACATCTCTTAGAAGGGAATTAGGCATGTGCAATTTGTGATAAAAGTTTACTTACAAATGGCACATTAAATTTCAGAATTAAAGTAATTTTTCCCTCCGTGGCGTTAAGCAAAAGAAATTCAAATTGTCTTTTGTAACCGCTCTCTCATTGAAGTCGGTTTGAATAGTCAACACCTTTTGTCATTTTTCACCGCCTTTTGGCGACTCATTTTCCACATCGCATTAATTTATTCATAAAATCAATGGCAGAACGATTCGTATCTCATCGTCTACCTTTTCCCCATTTTCATCTTGTCGCATGAGCCGATGCCCTAGCAACTCCTATCTTAACCCTCTGCAAATTTGAACCTTCCTCCTCCTTCCCGCAAAATTTCTTGAGGGTTCCTTCTCTTCACCGTCCGTCTCAACCCTCCAGCGCCTTTCCCACCTGAATCCATGGCCGCACCAGTCATCGCCGACAGTTTGGGTGGCTACATCGTCGAATTTCTCACTCCTGAGCAGCAGGAGAGGTTTACCTTTGTGAAGACGAAGCTCTGTGGCCATAAAGAAGTCGATGTCGCTAATCTGAGGAAAAGTGGAATGAGTAGCGTGGTAGATTTGATCAATCAGATGCAGTGGACAGAAATTACCACCTTTTTAGAGGTCAGTTATCTGGACTTGGTAAAAGCTTTCTTCGTGTGTATGAAAACAGAGGAAGATGGGTCTCTAGTTTCTTCAGTGAAGGGAATCATGATTAGGATTGACCCTGAGTTGCTGAAGATGTTGTTTAATGTGAAGTCTTCCTGATTTAGTGGGGTTCACACGGTGGACGCCCAAGTGAAAGGTTTGGGAATTATCGGGCCAGGATTCAAGCTGAGGGACGGCAAGATCGATATAAATCAACTATCTGCTTTCAACCGCCTCCTTAATTTTATTGTCTGTCAAATCTTAGTTCCCAGAAGAGCAACTTTTTCATCTTGCACAAAGGCCGACTCATACATGATGTACTAGGCCATTCAAAATAAGGAGATAAATATGGCCGCAGTGATAATGGAAAGAATGAAATTTGCCAGAGATCAGATTTGGGACACCAAGAGTAAGGTATCTTCAGATTTGGGACACCAAGAGTAAGTCCAGTTGACGAGCCCAGAGGGGGGATGAATAGGTCTTTTAAAAATTAATCTAGAAGATACCTGAAACTAAAAACATTCACAAAAACGTTCTTCGAAGTAGGTTAGTGACTGTTACTTTAAATATCAAACACACAAAGAAGACAATCACACAACACAAGGATTATCCTGGTTCGGACCTCCTTTCCTTAGGAGTCCTACGTCCAGTCCCTGAGCAACAACTCAGGATTTCACTAACTAGGGTACAGTCCCCCTAAGGACGCTACAACACCCAGCTCAGCTGGTCTTCCTTCACACCCGAAGGGAACAACACCCTAGATACCACACCAGGTCTTCCTTCACAACCGAAGGGAACAACACCCTGGATACCACACCAGGTCTTCCTTCACAACCGAAGGGAACAACACCCTGGATACCACACCAGGTCTTCCTTCACAACTGAAGGGAACAACACCTGGATTCCACACCAGGTCTTCCTTCACAACCGAAGGGAATAACACAAAGAGAATAAATGAAATTCAAGCCCCTAGATCAAGCTTCTGACAAGCAAGGATCTGAAGCAACTAGAACTGAGAGGAAGAGATTTAAGCTAAGCACACTCTCAGAACTACACAGGCTCTCTCAAGATTTTCACAAACTAGTGGAGAGCAAAAGAGCAAAAGCTAAGTGGAATGAAGTTCTTGGCTCTGGACTTCTCAGAAGAATTTGAATGCTTGAATGCGCGATCTCTATTTTTCTTCTGTTCTTCTGACTTGAATTTATATCTTCAATTTGAAATCTTGACATTGAAGTGTCTGTTGTCTCTCTTTTGAGTAGTCGTTAGACTGAATGACATCTGGAGTCTTGGAAGCTTCCAATCAACAGTCTTTTGATCACTTGAGCACGCAAAGAGATGAGATCTTCAGAAATATTCGTTGGCTTCTATTTTGTTTAACGTTGTACCATGAAGCTAGTTCAGAGGTCTGCACAAATGTCAATCTCAAATAGCAGACAGCTAAGCTGTCTCTGATGTCAGTCAACGTCAGTAGCAATAGACATGAAAATAGTAATGCAAAATAGTTTAAGTCTAAAAGACGTAATCAGAGTAGGCACGATAAAGGATGATATGGTCTGCATGCATGCAAAGATACGTTCAGATCTCATAAATGCAAAAGCGTCAGAGAGATGTCTACGCGGAGTTTGACTAGTCAACGCTTTTAAAATGAATAAGATATCAAGATATGAAATCGATGGCTATATGACTTATGAAGTCGTTATGAATACTAACAAGTCATTATAGAGAGCAAATCGTTATGAACACTTATTAAGTCGTTATGAACTCTAAAGAAATCGTTGCGCAAAGCAAATCGTTATGAATACTAATAAGTCATTATAGAGAGCAAATTGTTACAACAAACAAGTCGTTGCGAGTTCTAAAGAAATGTTATGGTAACTTATGAAATCGTTACAACAAGCAAGTCGTTGCGCTTTCTAAAGAAATCGTTGCGATAACTTATAGAGTCGTTATGACAGGCAAGTCGTTGCGCTTTCCAAAGAAATCATTGCGATAACTTATAGAGTCGTTATGACAGGCAAGTCGTTACGGGCTCTAAAGAAATCGTTACGGTAACTTATAGAGTCGTTGTGACAGGCAAGTCGTTACGAGCTCTAAAGAAATCGTTACGGTAACTTATAGAATCGTTGTGACGAGCAAGTCGTTACGGGCTCTAAAGAAATCGTTACGGTAACCTATAGAATCGTTGTGACGAGCAAGTCGTTACGGGCTCTAAATAAATCGTTACGGTAACTTATAGAGTCGTTGTGACAGGCAAGTAGTTACGAGCTCTAAAGAAATCGTTACGGTAACTTATAGAGTTGTTGTGACATCGACTTGTGAAACAACATGACTTTTCAGTCTTATAAGGAAATCGTTATGATAATTCTATTGAAATCGATATGCTTATAAAGAAATCGTTATGGCCTTCAATAGAAGTCGATATGGACTTAGAGAAATATCATGTTGAAAAGATTAAAGCTTCAGAGAAGTAATGCATACCTTTATTGGCTTGTTTGACCTTGGTATTTTTCATGTACTTAAGACTTATGAAATATTCATTAGATATAATGATAAACTCTTGTTTGGTTTTGTTAATCATCAATATATATATATATATGTAATTAATTAAAATTACATGGGGACAGACTGATCATCAGTATCATGTGCACTCAAACATTTATTATTTTGGGTACAATATCTATGCACGACATCTCTTTTAGATTACCATATTCATGTCACATAGAGTAAAACTTTAACAGATGACAGAACAGAATTTCCTCTTCGGTATATCCTCCTAAAGCATGGCCTGTGACGTTGACTAACAGTTTAGACACATTTAAGATGTCTATGCTCCAGCATTTATTGTGTGTAGGTTTTAGGTAGTCACACACGTTAAACGTTGGACTTGTCACATTGACAAAAGCAAAGAGGATATCTAGATAATCTTTCACTCTGTATGTGTCTATTCCAGCATTTTAATGACTGCAGGTTTTCCTAATTCCTACGTTGAACTAGACACAGGTAACGTGTTTCAAGATGAGAGACAACAGACACTTCAACGGATACTTCCTCAAGAGAAGATAAATAGATGTATGTTGACTCCATGTGAAAAATACTTTTGGAAGAACGGAAGAAAGAAGAGCTCGTTCATTCATTCAGAAAAAGCCTCTTGCTCTCAGCTCTCCACAAAGCACTTGTCTTCTAGTTTTTGAGAGCTTATTTTTAGATCTGAGGGAACTTCCTCCTATGTAATTCTCTTATCTCTCATATTCCGCCTTAGATCAAACATTTTCTATAAGCTTGGTCTAGGGGTCATCATCCCTCTACTCTTCTTGAGTGCTCCTCTTCATTTGTGAAGAGAGGACCCACTGTGTAGTGGGTGTTTACTTCCCTTTTGTAAGAAGGAAGACCTGTTGTATCAGGTGGACTATTGCCTCTTCGTGTAGTGAAGAGAAGGTCAGCTACTACTGGATGTGTAATTGTCCTTAAGGGGAACTATACCCTTAGTTAGTGGAATCTCAAGTCATTGCTTGGCGACTGGACGTAGGACTCCTTGTGATAGGAGATCTGAACCAGGATAAAAAAAAAAAAAATTTGCTCTTGTAATTGTTTTTATTCTGTCTCCATTACTTATTAACTCTAATATTTGAGTTTAGTGTCCCTATTCAAAGTAATCTTATTAATAGAAATATTTATAGAAGAAATTTTTAGCAATCCATTCACCCCCCTCTGGGCTTGCAACCTGGTCAACAGAGGGTAAATTGACTTAGTAGTTGCGGGTGGTGAGGCCTGAGGAGGTGGAGGTGGTGACTGTTCAGGAGCCGGGGTTTGTGAAGGCTCTGGAGGTGGAGGTGGGGAGGATGGGTGTGGCTCTGGATCTGAAAGGGGAGAGGTAGGGGGTTGTTGAGAAGAGGTTTCACCTTGATTCGGAGTAGGATGGGGCCTCTTGGTAGTAGACTTCATTCTTAGAAGTGTCTGAGGCACAAAAGGGGTTGCTGAAGGTTGGGAGCAAAGAGTGGCTTGGACCAGGGTGGTGAGAGTGCTCATGGCAGTATGTAGTCTGCCAAATTCAGAAAATAGCTCTGACGTCATGAACTCCAACTGATAACCAAGTTTATTGACCTTAAGTTTGATTTATGCAATGTCTTGTTTCCAGGGAGCTGGAGTGGATGGATCTTCAGTTCTGTGTTGATCATGTGCCGCAGTCTGAGCTCTGTGTGACTGATCAGACTGCAATGGATCTTAGTGGCTTGATGTTGCTCCTCCTGAGTGGTGGAGGGATCATCTAGGGGTGGTTGGTAGGAGATTTGAGGCTCTGGTGGAGGAGTATGTACTTAAGGAGGGTGCTCAGTAGAGGTCCTTGTCTCCCCCTAAGGAATTGAATCTTCCACAACAGAGATATTTGAGCCTCCAGGGAGAACTGCGCTAGGAGTGTCAGGTGATGGAATACTAGTGGAAGCTTCGACTAACTGCGTAGCTGGAATTTCAGCTGGTCCTACAACTGGGGCTTCTGCTGGTGCTTCAACTAGGGCTTCGGCTGGTGCTTCAGCTGTGACTTCTGATGGTGCTCCAAGTGGTTCCCCACCATCCGGTTGTTTAGCTTGGACTTCGACTGGAGCTGACATGGAGGCTATAACTGGGATGTCCTAAAAAATATGATGGGAACAGGGAGGGATGTTGTGTTTGGTCCAGTGACCATCAATCAGTTTAAACTGACTTCTCTTCAGATTTGATATTCCTAAGGGCCCAATTTGAGGAATAGCCAATTCATTGTCTAGGTCAATTTCAAAATGCCTAAAAATGACGCTGAGCATCGGACCATAAGGAAGGGCAGTGGCTAGTTGGGCGGTCGACTGCATTTGCTGAAGAATGAAGGAGGCAAAATTGATCTGATGTCTTTGAATTGCCCAATATAGCAAATTTCCATCTCGCTGAGTGATCACAACATGATTGCCTTGGAGAGGGAGGAGAATGTGGCTAAACATAAGGTGAATTAGCCGTTTGACTACTGAAATCTAATTAATGTCTATCATGCCTCTTTTCATCTAACACAGAGAACCAATAATACCTAGTTTCTGATGGTCCTCGGAGACAACTTCAGAATAGGTGTGACTGGTAATGGAAATTCCAAAGAGGTCTTCCAGCAGTGATGGAGTGATAACTACCTTAGTGCCCTTAACTTTTCCAGTGATTGTATTAGGTTAGGCAGAGGGTACCTTGAGAGTTGTATAGAATGCTTTGACAGCATCGAGGTACAAAGGTTGTTGAGTGGAGCAAAGAGTCAGCCATTTCATCTGCCGGTCGATGTCTTCAACCTCTGAGAGATGATGTTTCCTCAGTTCATCAAATTTGACATATTTGCATCCGTTGTAGGTCACAGGGGTTTCTTCAAAGAGTTTGTATTGCCGAAGAGTGAAGAAACTAGGGTTGGAGGCTTCAGACACAGTCATTTCTGAATGCGAAGAAGGAACGATTGAGAGAAGTATGAGAAGGGAAGATGATATCAGGATGATAAGAGGATGAGGAAGTAAAAAAAAATGTTGGAAGGCTTACCAGATATTTGGGAAGGTCTTCGGCCGAAAGGGGCGAACTGTAGAGTAGAGGACAAGCGCGGGAAGAGGAATGGCCGGACTATGAGAAGAGGGTGGTAGGGTCTTCAACATTTCGGGTTTATATAAAGGAAATGATTTTTGTATTGAAAAGTGAATGTTGACAGTCAACACTGGTCATATTAATTGAAATGACGAAGCAGTGAGCTTCGACTGGAATAAGAGGGGCTATCAGATAACGAAGTGAAGGATAAGCAACATGCGTTGATTTAAGGGAGATGTGACTTCAGATTTTTCATGAGAGATTTGTGCACTATTGTAAAGAGGTAGTGTAAGAAAAGTTTTTTTTTTAATTCTAAATTACACATACCAATCTCTCTACGAATAGTTGAAAATCTATCTTCAGTTAGCGGTTTGGTAAAAATATCAGCTAATTGATGTAAAGTGTCAACAAAATTAATGACAATATCTCCAGAACTTATATGATCTCAGATGAAGTGATATCTGACCTCAATATGTTTGGTGCGAGAATGTTGGATGGGATTTTTGGTTAAGTTGATGGCACTTGTGTTGTCACATAGCAAGATAATGTTTTTTTAGTGTGTGCCCATAATCCTCTAGTTGATGTTGGATCCATAGAAGTTGTGCACAACAGCTCCCTACTGCCACGTACTCAGCTTCTGCTGTGCATAATGCTACTGAATTTTGATTCCTAGAGGACCATGAGATTAAACATCCTGCAAGAAATTGACATGTTCTACTGGTGCTTTTTCGATCCAGCTTACACCCAGCATAGTCAGCATCACTATACCCAACTAAATTAAAGTCAGAATGTTTAGGAAACCAGAGACCTAGGTTACATGTACCAGATAAATATAAAAAATTTTATTTTACTGCATTTAAATGAGATTCTTTAGGATTTGCTTGGTATCTAGTGCATACACTGAATATAATATCTGGTCTACTGGCAGTAAGATAGAGTAGTGATCCGATCATGCCTCTAAAGGATTTTTGATCAATAAGGTTGCCAAGAGAATCACTATCTATTTTAGTGGATAAGCTCATGGGTGTGCTTAGGACCTTACATTTATCAAAGTGAACTTTTTTTAGTAATTCTTTTGTATATTTGACTTGACAAATATGAGTTCCATCCTCAGTCTGACTTACTTGAAGACCAAGAAAGTAGGTGAGTTCACCCATCATGCTCATTTCGAATTCACTTTGTATTAAGGTTTCAAAATCTTTGCAAAGAACTTCATCAGTAGCTCTAAATATTATATCATGAACATATATTTAAATGACAATTATATTAATTTTTATAGTTTTAGTGAATAGTGTATTATCTATTTTGCCTCTTATAAAATCATGTGATAGAAGGAAGGCGATTAGTCTCTCATACCAAGCTCGTGGAGCTTGTTTTAAGCCATACAATGGCTTACTTAATTTAAAAACATGATTAGGATATTCTACACTCTCAAAACTAGGAGGTTGATTTACATAAACTTCTTCTTTAATAACACCATTCAAACATGCGCTTTTAACATCCATTTGAAAAAGTTTCATATTTCGGGAAGTAGCAAAAGCAAGTAATATTCTAATAGTTTCGAGTCTAGCTACAAGTGCATAAGATTCATCGTAGTCAATTCTTTCTTCCTGTGAATAACCTTGAGCCACAAGCTGAGCTTTGTTCCTTATAATATTTCAAGACTCATCCAATTTGTTTCTAAACACTCATTTGGTGTCAACAACTGGATGATCCTGAGGTTTGGAAACCAAAGTCCAGACTTGGTTGTTGTTGAACTGGTTTAGTTCTTCCTACATGGCCATAATCCAGGATGCATCACTGAGAGCTTCATTTATTGATTTTGGTTCTATTAGAGAAACTAGTGCACTATATTCATAGGATTTTAACATACCTCTTGTTCTTACTTTGTCATCTGGCCATTCTAGAATATTGTCTATAGGATGATCTTTGAGAAATTTCCATTCCTTGGGTAGATCATCAGGAGTTGTTCTTGTCTGTTGTAAATCATCTAGCTTTGTTTCTTCATCATTCAGAGATGTGCCTTCGAGTTCCTTGCTTAAATTTTCTGCATCACTATCATGTTCTATTTCTTCCTTAGTGGAGGGGTTAGTTTCATCAAAAATTACATAAACAATTTGTTCTATGGTTAGAGTTTGTCTATTTAAAACTCTAAACCCTCTTGGTTTAGATACATATCCTAAAAATATACCTTCATTACTGCGTTCATCAAGTTTATCTAGGTTATCTTTTCCATTATTCAAGATATAACATTTACAGCCAAAAGATTTTAAATGAGATAAACTGAGCTTTTTACCTTTGAGTAATTCGTATGGAGTCTTCTTGAGTATGGGTCTTACCATGACACGATTGATGATATAGCATGCAGCGTTGACAGCTTCAGCCCAGAGATATTTTGGAAAACAGTAATCTGACAGCATGGTCCATGCCATGTCAAGTAGTGTTCTATTTTTTCTTTCTGCCACTCCATTTTACTGTGGTGTTCTGGGAGCCGAGAAGTTGTGGTATTCCATGTTCCTCACAATGACCAGCAAATTCTTTACTTTGAAATTCTCCACCGTGACCTGATCTAATACTTATGATGCTGAATTATTTGTCCTTTTCCAGAAGTCTGCTGAGCTTTAAAAATGCAGAGAATGTATCGCTTTTGGACTGTAGGAAGGAGACCCATGTAAACCTTGAATAGTCATCTACTACTACATATCCGTACAGTTTTCCACCAAAACTAGTAGTTCGCATAGGTCCAAAAAGATTCATGTGTAATAATTCCAAGGGCTTGGTGGTTGTCACTATGTTTTTTTGCTGAAATGATGACTTGACTTGTTTTCATTTGATGCATGTAGAATAGATCTATGAATTGTCAGTCTTTACATTTGGAAGACCTTGACAAGATCATACTTTTAAAGTTTCTTTATTACTGAAATACTGGCATGTCCCAATCTTCGATGTCATAAATCAAGGTCTTCTGAATCTTTAGCTGATAAGCAGACATATTCTCTTTTTAGATCTTCTAAGTGTTATATGTACAGATTTTTATGTCTAACTGCTTCAAAAAAATTTCTAACTTCCTTTGGCAATGACACATTTATCTTCTAAAAATTGTATCTGATGACCCTTTTCACACAGTTGGCTTATACTTAAGAGATTGTGCTTCAGGCCTTCAACACATAGTACATCTTCAATCAAATTTTTTGATTTAGTTGAAATATTTACTTGACCAACTACTTTTCCTTTCCGATTATTTACAAAGATTACTTCCCCTTTATCAGATGTGATTGAAGAGAATAATTTCATATTTCCAATCATGTGCCTTGAACATCCACTATCTAAAATCCATTTAGATGCTCTAAGGCTTTCCTGAAAAATAAAATTACTGAAACATTTTAGGTACCCAAGTTCTCTTGGGTCCTGAAGAGTTAGTTGAACATTGTTTAGGTATCCATACCATGTGCTTAGTGTTGCAGGTAGCACAGAGTGTGACCTACTTTATTGCAATGTGAACAACATGTGATATCTTGTGTTTTATAGTTGGAGTTTTCTTTCTTTTGGTTGTTTGATAAGTTTACTTTCTTAGTTACTGTTCTTTTTGTTTCTTTTACAAATTTAGATAGTGGATATTCCATAAGATTTTTTGTTCTTTTGTCATCTTTCTTTGGTATGTATCTAAGATCATATTTGTCTTTTCCTTTTCTGCAGCTTTTTAGACATAACATTAAGGATGTTTTCCCATTAGTTAGTCTGTTTTTAGATATTCGTTTTCATTTTTAAGGTTTGTAAATGTGTTCCCTTGCACCTTTATATTTTTACTTTCTTCTTGCAGGTCTATGATGTGCTCATGCAATTCTTAATTTAGTTTGACTGTGTCTATTAGTTCTACTTCTGTATGTTTTATTTTAGATTCAATTGTTTTTATATTAATATTTAGTTCTTCAATTTTATCTTCCAATTTCTTAATATTTTTGTTCTAGCATGCCCACAGGATATCATATACACATTGAGCCTTCCCATAGAGACTTTTCTACAGTATAGCTCCTCAGCCTTCTATGGTAGTAGTTTCAATTTCGGCGCAAATTTCACTTAATCATAATATTTCATTTAATCACATGCTTAGTAACATTTTACATGCTCTTACTGATCCATTCACATGCTTATAAATCAAACACATATCTTTCAGGTTACAAAACTTATCATGGCTGTCTAACAGTAAGAAAATATGCTTAACAGTACCTAAACATGATACTAATCACGACAAATACCATTTCTTGATTAATCATGCTTAATATACTCTTTTAATATCTTTACAATTACAAACAGTGCCTACAGATATCAAAACAGACTCAAATTTTAATCATAAATTCTACGCATGAAATATATCATATGGTTAATTTTTTAGAATTTTCATAAAAGTATATCTATTTTTAACATTTAACAGAGATCTCATGCAATTTAATAAGATAATTCAATTAGACATGATAAACAGTGAACAGTCAGATCTAATAGTTTTAAAACATGTATACAATAACATTATGTTCAATAAAATTTCATTTAACAATTTCATACATCATATCTATTTATTCTGAATTTAGATCTATCAAAACATGCACAATTCCCCTTAACAGAAATTCTATAATTCACAATTATGATCAGAATTTTAACATGAATTCATGGTTTGACCTAATAAACATATTTGACCAACCAGAAATTTTATAGCATATGTAAACATCCACAAATCCTCGAAAAATCACACCACATAGATTAAAACCACTATTTAGTAAAATCAGATGAACTTGACGACAAGGGGCTTGCCATCAGAGTGGGTTAACGGCACAATCAATTGCCGTTAACTCAGGAACTTGGTGGCAATAAAGTTGCCGTCAATCTTCTGTCTGTAGAAAGTGCAGACCGAACACAGAAAAACGAGGAATTTGGGGGTTCAGGACACGAGTTAAAATCTGGAAAAATTCCTAAACTCTAGGTGATAAGTCTAGGGATGAAACCCCTAAGTCACTTGCCTCTCTAAAAACCCCTGAAGATCGAATTTTGGCGATGAAGCCCTCCTCGGCCAAGCCAAAGAGGTGATGTTCCCCGCCTTGATTCGACTTCCACGCTTATGCAATTGATCCCCCGGCGTTAGGAGATCTTCTCCACCTTCAGTAGAGTCTCCCTTTCGCAGATGATCGTCAATGAAGCTTCCTAATCGCCGGATCAACCCTCACAAGTTCTCTCTTTCTCTCCCTGAAACCTAGGAAACCTCTCTTTTGAACCAAAGTCCTCTCCTAACTGAGATGTCTTGGTTAAATAGGCAATAGAGTCGGGGGAATCCTAAGTCATAAGAGTCCTGATCGTTGGGGGGGGGGTGGTTCCTAATCAATTTCGGAGAAAATGAGACAGTTTCAGATCTAGAATCTCAAACGCAACCGGAGAAGTAAATGACCACATAGTTGTCGTCATCCAGAAACAGGCATCAATCGATGTTGACGTCTATATCTTCTGGCCACACAGTCAACGGCACAAAAGTTGTCGTCAACCAACCCTTAACGTCAAGGGATGTTGACGTTAAGAAGAGTTTCGGGCAAAACAATTAAACATCAAAACAGTTATAAAATGCACAGAAATGAAGGGCTTTACACCTCGGTACTTCTCGATCTTCCCTTTTACATAAGGGGAAAGATAAGCCGCTAGCTACAACTAGCCTTCGCTTGACAAAGGGGAACAAAACCACCAAGACTGCCTTGGCCTTCTCTCTTCCAGAGAGGTAACCCTGCTCAGCAGGTCTTCCCTTTCTAAAGGGTGCACTTCCTTTTAATAGGCTCCTTATTTGGAGGACTACACTTTGGAAAGACTTCAAACTTTAGGGATAGGATAGAGAAATTTTAGTCTGAAGAAAGATTTCCTGACTCTAAGAGGAAAACCTTTATAAGGTGAAATTGAACAGCTGCTTTACTGCATGCACAAGTAGGGTTTCAACGCAGCACCCATGCAATGTTTATGGAGAAGAGACTTGACGCAACACACTTGCACCTTCTTCACCTCTTGGCGTGTATATGCTTGTATCACTCTTTTACTTTCTTGTATATGGCTTGTTATCTCCCACGCTCACGTATGTATTTGGTTCTTTTGACTATCATTATATTTATAGGCTTCATATTTGTAGACGTTGCTCGAACTGTTTGAATCTATCCGTTGGAGAGATAGTCGTTGCTTGTTCTGTTTGAATCTACCCGTTAGAGAGAGAGAAAGAGAGAGAGTCGTGCACATTTTCTTTTGAGGGCGACGTTCATGTCTTCTTCCAAGGGCGACATGCATGTCTTTTACATTCACATTGATCAGACAGTCTTTGATGCTATTTTGTCTTTATCCTGAAATATACAAGTTCCAAGATATATTAGACTGGGTCCATTATGTTAGCTACGAATATGATCATAGGTACTTGTGAGATATTTCAAATCTTGACGGCTATCTTTTGTGCACTAGCAATTAATGTTCTGTGAAAAAAGGTTCTGCACATAGATAGAATATATAGTAGGTAGAGATCGTGAAAGCAGATATGATAGGGGACAATATGGATGTTTTGTGGCAGATGTCAGAAGACCTTTTTTTCGCAATCTTTGACTCAGGCTCTTGGGATAATGATACTTTTAGATTTATGGGCCAGAGCCATAAGATTTTTATATTCGAAGGTTTTGTAAACATAAGAGTGAAATACATGTTGATTTATCATTTGTACCAAAGATTTGTAATTCACAATGTAGTTGAATTCAGGAGTTTGATCATGAGCTTACTAAAATAAAAAATGTCATGAATATGATACAAAATGTTAATGATGAGAAAATATCACACAATTTGTATATTCTTCATTTTATCTGATAATGATATAATGTTATTTAATTGAAGTGATACATCAAATATGATGAAGTAAACTTCGTCTATGTCGAAGTAAAACTTTGGATATGATGAAATGATCTTCGGATATGACAAAGCTGACTTCGGATATGACGAAGTGAACTTCGAATATGATGAAGTAAACTTCTTATATCACGATTTCAACATGATCAGTTGAAGTAAGATCTTTGTATTTTGCTTCACATATGACGAAGCTAACTTCGGATATGACGAAGTGAAATTTGGACATGACGAAGTGAACTTCGTATATCATGATTTCAACATGATCAGTCGAAGTAAAATCTTTGTGTTTTACTTTGCATATGACAAAGCTAACTTTGGATATGACGAAGTGAACTTCGTATATCATGATTTCAACATGATCAGTCGAAGTAAGATCTTCGTGTTTTACTTCGTATATGACGAAGCTAACTTCGTATGTTTCTTTGGCAAACGAAGTTATACTTAGGATTTCTGAGAGAATAATTTTTATGACTGAGCATGCTTTTGGGATTCTGTTATATGATATGTAAGAGGGAAATATTGTTTTGTTTATAAGTAGATATTTGTTTATTTTGTCATCTTCAAAACTATTATATGTTATTGATTGAATATTTAAATATGCAATGTATATTTTGGATATAGGTTCAACAAAAAGAATATGAAAACTAGACTTTAGAGCCAAGGCATAAAGGCAGAAGGAGTCATGTTGAGTAGTCGTGCTAAGTTTACCCAGATGAGGAGGCAAAAAACTATACAACATTGAAACATTGGAGTAGAGGAGAATTAGTTTCTAGCTTGGTTAGATCACTAAGGACCTCATAACAAGAAGGAATGGTTAAAGCTTCAGATCTTTGCTCTATCTCTTCGCTAGGAGAAGAAGCCTCCTAGTCGGGCATGGAAGTGGAGGAAAAAGAAGGGGATGAACCTGAAGATGTCACTGGGGTGGGGGTGTCAAGAAAGGGTTCAGATGGTTTTTGCTATAGTTAAGGTAAGATTAGACAAATTGGAAGCAATGCCTACCACCCTTTAAGACAAGGCTACGGAGAAGACCTATAGAAAGAATCAAGGAAGATGAAGATGAGGCATAAAGAGAAAATGCCACTGGAAGCCCTAAAGGCGGTATTTACAGCTTTGAAAGGCTAAGGGAGCTTTTCAAAAAATGTCGCCTCCTCGAGAGCCAAAAAGCTTATGCCAATGTTGAGGAAACTTTGTGCAATCAAGGTGCATGGTGCAAGATTGTCACATCAAATGCTTCGAGAAACCCCGAAGAAATGGCGGTGTCTACATGGAAGAAGCTGCCAACACTTAGCGAATGAAAGGAGGCATGTGACGTCACCTTCTGTACATGCAAAGGGCAGTAACATTAATGCCATGAAGAGAGATGCCCTGCAAAATGAATCATCTAGCCGCATCTAAATAGAAAAGACCCAATTCTTACATCTACCTCGAGATATTATATTAAAATGACCCAATCAACTAACTGGCCGAACAACTATATTAGTTGGTAGACTTTTCAAGAAGGTCATCCATCTTAAGTATTCTCCCAACTGAATATGTTTAACTTCAAAATTCTTTTTATGTTTGAGCTCCAAAAATGACTTGTTCGAGTTGTTGAGAGTCTACTAATTTAATCTATTTAACATATTCTTATACGAAATGTTACAATCTACCCCTATTTATAAATGACATTCTCATTCCTAAACATATATATATATAGCACATAGTCAAATCCTCTGGCAGCTAGGACTTTAGAGATGGCCTTCACAGATTCAAGAAGTGACTCTCACTCTATAATACTTTGCGTCATTATGATCTTAAGAGGTGACTCCCATAGTGTAATCTACAACCTATATACAGGAAGTGACACTTCCTTTTCTTCGTCCGATTCATTCCTTGTTAGCCCGGTTCATGTGTCTTTTAATGGTCATTAACTTTCGGTTTATGTGCTGCAGTGTTAATATCACTAAAAGTGAGGAAACGGCAAAACGCACAACGGACGCATGGATCGAACTGCTTAGTCTTCCCGCATTTCTGTAGCCGCGTAGCTACAGTGCCAACACCCACTTTTCTCTCTACTCCATCTACGTAGCTACAATGCCTTGGCTCTTTAGTTTTCCTGAAACGTACAAATTAAAAGGTTAATGTTAATACAACTTTAATTTGCCCATCAGTAAACGTACAAGATGGAAACATGCATAAGTGGAGTCTCCTACCTCCACGATCATCCCCAAAGCCATTGTCGATTGACAGACGATACTGAAAAAATGGAAAATAGAAAAGAAAGGGGGCCTTTCGAGATATGTTTTTTTTGTAGTACCTGATGATCTTGCAAACATGCTCCGGGGGCATGTCTTCCTTCCCTGTCATCCAGCAGCTTCTTCCTCCAACTACTCCACACACACGCATGTGTGCATGCAACCAACATCAGTGAGAGATGGAGCATTAGTTTTTTCCAGGAACAAAATCAGAAGCTAAGGAGGTCTCTAGAAATGGAGATCGCACGAGTCCTCAGGCCGTATGCAGCCAAAGAAGAAAGAACGAAAAATATGTCTCAGATGGTGCATGTTTGTAGTGGGGAGCGACGCTTCTCTAATAAAGAGAAATCCAGGGCACTCCCTCATCTCTTTTTTTTTCTGATCTGGGGAACAAACTGGCTGCATTTTGTAGAAACCCTGTAAAGGCTTCCTCTCTGAGAAGGCACATATATTCATTTGGAAATTCACTACCCTTAGCTATGGGTGGTTGTTGCAAAGAAGGCGACGGCTTCTGCGACGAGGGCAGAGGATGAGGAGGCGGCACCACCGGGGGGACGCCCCCTCCAAGGCCGCCGCCCTCTGCACCTTCACCTCCACCGTCCATTGGAGGAACTCCACTGTCCATCGGAGGAACCCCTCTGTCTCCACCCTCCTCTCCATCAACAGCGACGGGTCCCCCCGCCCGAACCGATCTTAGCCGCCATGGCCAACGGGGCCGCCTTCGAGAGGGCCTTCATCGACTCCTCCATCCAGCTCGCGAGGGTAAACAGATTCTCCTGGCTCAACCAGTAGCAACTGTTTTGACGAGTAAAGGATGAGGCGGCGGCACCATTGGGGGGATGCCCCCGTTCTGCGATTCCCCAAATTATCTGGGTTGTTGATGGACACATTCGTTTGGGGGTAATTTTTTATATTATTTGATCTATTATTTTTTAATCCTATTATTTTTCTATGTTTCGGTAGTCCCTCTAGCATTTTTTATTTCTCTCACTATTAATCATATTATGTATACATTGTGCGTATATATGTACGAAATTTGTGGTTAATATGTTGTTTCCTTTCAATTATTTGTTTTATGCTGAGAACTAAACATGAATGCATCTTTTGAACTTCTAAACAGATATCATCATTTAAATTAATCATATATCAATATGCACATGAAATTAATAAGAATAGATGACTAAACAATTTTCAAGAAGAAAATACTTATGTTTATTAAATTTTTTTTGTAATTTTCCATGATATATTGCATCACCATTTTGTTTTATGAATTTTTTTAAATATGTATAAATGTAATTCATGTTTTATATTGTCGAACAAAATAGATGAAATTATAGATGCTTCAAAAATTTTCATGTGATCTTACTTTGAAATTTACTTTAAAGTATAATCATTGTCTTTATTCTAAAATCATTATTTATTTGAAACTAAAACTTTATTCTAGCTCATGTTTATTGGCTTTATATTTTTTTCTCGTAGTGATGGATGATCACACTTGATCGGTTTATTAAGAACAAAAATAAGATTATTTCAATAATAAATGGTCATCCTTGAAATTCAATATATCTAAAAATTTTCAAGCATGATAATATATATGTATATATATATATATATATCTAATTTGACATGATGTGCATAATTAAAAAAACCATGACTAAATGAAGGAATTTTACAAAAAAAACTGAATTTGGAATAATTGAGGGTTTAAAAAAATTAGACAGAGTAACAACAAGAATTAATAATAAATCAAGAATTAATTTTGGCAGAGTGTCCCCTTAGTGAAGGGATTAAGGGACAGTTTTAACAGAGTATCCTTACAATTAAAGAGTTAAGAAGCAATTTAACAAAGGATCCCAGGAATCATGGATTAAAATTTAATTTTGACGAGATATCCCCTATAATTAATGATAAAATTGTAAATAAAAGAAAAATAATTTGACGGTTGAAATTTAATCTTGACAACATAACCCTCATTTCTTAAAGATCAGTTAGAGCTAGAAAGATAATACAAGTATTAATAGTAATTTAGAATTAAGTTTAACAGACAGTGTTTGCATCGTTTGGGACAGCTTTTAAAAATCCAAAATTTACAAAATCAACTACTTCTGCAAAAATAGCAGGGACAGAAGATTTGGGCATCGTCGAACGTGCCATTTGATGGCGTAAACCTTTTGCATCGTCGCCCGCGCCTGTAACAAATTTTAACTATTAAAAATGTTAAAAAATAAACCACATCGCTTAAACACCTCTCCTGCTTTAAAATCTACGAAAAGTGGCCTGGAGGCAGCTTTTACGCAGCGAGAATAGGTCGAAGGCGTTATGTCTCTCTCTCTCTCTCTCTCTCTCTCTCCTTTGGCGAAAAATCTACTTGCACGTAAACCTAAATTGAATCAAAATATTTGAAAACATTGCCTTTTTCATCAGAATTTTGCAGGCAAAAATCTGTCTCGCTCACAGTTCCAAGTGATGAAGTTGCAAAATTATCAATTATTTAATGAATTAATCGATTATTGGCAATTTAGTTTACACAATAATCGATTATTGTTGGTTTTAAGTAAAATTTGATCGATTATTTTGATGGATCATTGTGGGTTAAGTTAGAGAATGATCTATCATTCATTTTTATTACTTATTTATCCTCTTTATTTTCTATAATTGCTTATTTAATCTATTGAGTATAAATATAACTTATAAAATTATATTGTCAATATATTTATTTTATTTTATTTGATTTTATTTTATTTTTATAATAATTATATAAAATATATAAACTATGTAAACCATATATTATAATATTTTAAATAATATAAATAATTATATCTATAATATAACTAAAACTATTATAGTATAAATAATGTAACTAATAGTTAGCAATAATATTTAATTAAAATAATAGTTAAGTAAAATAATATAATATATATATTCACTAAATAAAAATGTAACTTATATAAATTTATATTTTCTACATATTTATATTTATTGTATATTCTTTTATTTTTAAAATAACTATATAATTATATATAAAATATGACAAATTAATTAGAAGTCTCTGACTGTAACAGGGAGGTCATTATTGTAATATGGCTTAATATATACTGTAACAGATGATAACACTTATTGTAATGAGTTATAGCTCTGTCAAGGACTAAAAAATAAGTCAAACATCTGATATGGACTCCTAATTAATTGCCCTATAAAATAATTATAGATAACTATGATCGGTTATTTCAGTGAGAAACAATCCATAGATTTAATTCAATCATATTGATTTTTCAAATTGATCAATTATTTAGGTGTTAAGTTGTAAAATGATCGATCAATTTGCATTGAGATGATAGATCGTTGGGCTTTAAGTGGACTAATGGATCGATTATTTAAATCTATAAATTTGATTTTTTTTGTTTTCTTACCCTCATTCTTTCTCTATTTATGCTTTTCATTCTTTTTTTCTCACTTTCCTATGAAGTTTTTACTATTTAATTAAGATATGAATAAGAATATTTGGATACATTTTAAAGGGTGAATCCTAAAATTACTAATTAACACGTACGTTTATAAATATTTCTAACTTTTTATAATTGTTTAAAGTAAGTTTAAATTCAATTTGTATCTTTCTTTTTTTCTAAAAATTGTTTAACATGCCTAATATATTTCATAAATTACCCTTTTAGTTTATAATATCAAATAAATTCTAATTGATCTATTTTTGGTTTGGAAAAGTTATCTTCCTTTATTTATTTTTAAATATATGAAATGTTATATTTTCTTATTTATTTTCAAATTATTCTAATAATTATACTACATCTATAGATATACTACATGCGCATAGCGCGTTTCTTTGACTATTACTTTACCTGTGTGACATTTAGCTCCCACACTTCTGACTAAGTAAGACTCTGATACCATTTATAATGACCCAATCAACTAATTGGTCCAATAACCGTGCTAGTTTATATATTTATTAAGAAAGTCATCCCATCTATGGATTTCTCTCAATTGAGCATGCTTAACTTTAGAGTTGTTTTCTTAGTCAAGTTCTGAAAATAACTACTCATAGTTGTTAATAGTTTATTAATTTAATTTAGTTAATATATTATTGTATGGGGTGTTACATATACTGTTAGGGTTAACTCTTTTAGCTCTAAAGTAGGGGATAGGTGAAAAGAGTAAATCTTGACACTCTGGACCAAATCATAAGGCTCAACTGGTGAACCTAGCCCAATAAGTGACAATTAGTGATTAAACCACGACCCGTCTAATAATAATTCAAATGATAAATATAGCTCAAGAAGCGCAATTGAGCCCCGTTATTGTCACTCACGTGGAAGGCCCCTTAGCTCAACATGAAGTCTTACAAGATAGATGAGGCAAGTGGATACCTTTGAAACACGTTAAGGTGGTAAATAAACTTGACTTGCGGCTACTTCGTTAGCTAGACCAGTTTATAACCCAGAATCCAACCTTCCTTGAGTTAGCCCTTATCTCAGATGCTCTAAGCCTAAGGGATCTTTAACTCGCTAGCAGAGATCAACCTAGCATATTATTAGCTTGGACCAAATGAGAACAAAATAGTCAGAGTTCCTACGTGATATTATGGTTGGTAGACCCTATTAAATAGATGATTATCTAGAAAGACATAGAGCCATAAAAATATAGATAAGGCTCGTGCACAATTATTCCCAAACATGACCCATAATTAAGTCTTGTAACGGATCATGGAGTCCTAGACGATCACTCATCTGATAGTTATGCCTATGATCCAATCTTATCGGCTGTTGAATCTTGTGGAATTGTTTGGGAAATCTTACATCTTTATATGTCCTAAATATTTTCCGAGAAGAGGTAACATAAACATTTAAATTGGTGAAGAGTGAACTTGAATCCTCTTACTTCGAGCTATTGCCCCATATTAGTTTAGGCATGAGATGGTTTCCATGAAACCTCTATCATAAAACTTTTGATCTTTTGTTTCTTGTGCAAATCAATCTTCGGTGATTAAGGAGTGCCAGCTATTTTCCAAATCCCAAACCCATCTAATGGTCTGCTGTAAGGCCCTCGAATTTCCGTCGCATTTTTTTTTTGTGTCGTGTGTGTGTGAGTATTGTGCTTGTGTATGTTTGTATGTATCCACGTATGTATTAATTAGTATACTTATGTGTGTATGTGTATAATTTAGGTATAAATAATGTATGTATTGTTTGATGGTAGTGTGTGCACAATACCATATAGATATTACATGTATATATACATGATGTGCATGTGTTTCTGCATGATTTTGACTTCTGGCCGAAGGGCCAGTTAGCGTCCGCCTATTGGACGCTAAGGGTTGTCAACGTCAATATCGTGTGACGTCAGAACTTACTTAGGCGTCCACCGATGTTGACGTCAAGATCACTGACCTGCATGCGTAGCAGAGCCGGAAATCCCGGGAGCAAGCTACCCCAACCATTGGGGAGCTGTCCCCAACGGTCTGAAAGGGGTATCACATCATCTCCTGCGTGGGTGAGAGGTCTTTGGCTATATACAAAGTCATTTTTGCAACTCACACCCATCTCTTTGCCCCTTGCAAGAGAGGAAGAAGAGGAAAAAAGAGAAAACCCTAAAATCTGTGTGAAGAGCTCACCTTTGCAACCCTAAATCCGGCTACCTGAAGCTTGCACCGGCCATCTACTGCAGCAAGGAGCTAGCTGGAGTGGAGGAGGAGGCTTCCCCGACCTTATCTTGGAGCCATCTTCATCCTAGAACCCGGAGTGAAGCTTTTCTAGGAGCTTCTTGGGACAGCCCAAGGAGAGCTTCACCGAGCCCTAGATCCGTTTGGTGTATCTTCTAGAGGCAAGTACCCTACCCATAATGTCCATGTATGTGTCTAGGTTGGTTTTATCATTTTTGTGCATTTTCCCTCGTGTCCTAGATCCCCCAATTCACCCTATCTTTGGAGCTCGGGTCTGTTTTTTGCACAGACCTGAACTTAACGGCAACATCTGTTGTCGTTAAGATCATGCTTAGCGTCCAGCGATTGTGCCGTTAACATTAATTAGCGGCCATAGCTTGCCGTTAAGTTCATCTGAGTAGAACAGCAAGCTGTTCTGCCCTTCTATATGATTAATTTCGATATGTTTCACGATGAGGATATAATGTAATCTCTTATATACTATGTATACTAGCTAATGTGATGGATGGGAATGTGAATGTACACTTATTTTGTGGATGTTAGAGCTTATTTACATATTTAAAAGCATGTGGAAGAATGTTCATGTGTATGTTCTCACCATTATCCTGATAATCCGTGGTAAAATCATGTTGCCCTAATTTTGTTAGACCATGTATGTACAACCCTGTCTGTGCTCTGAGTTTCTGGAATTTTCCATGCTTGTATGATTTATCGAATTTTCTGTTTTGGGAAAATAGAAATCATGCGTAGGTCACGATAAATCTTCCGTAAATTGTGTATTGCCCAATAAATTCGGGAATAAATCATGTGGCTCTATGCATGCTAGGGTTCAGACAGTGAGTTGTTAAATTTGTGATTGGTATTCAACTCCATGCTAACTTGAATTGTGGATAGCATGTAAATTTGATGTTAGATTTTCTGTAATTACGTTTTAGGTTAGAAAAATCTGAAAATTTGCATGTGGGATCTTAAACCCGAAATCAGCTAGTGGTTAAAATTTCAGGTCATTTGGACAAGTATATGATGCAATATGAATTTTCTATGTAGAAATACGAAATTAATGCATGTCGTTGCAAAAATGATTTAATTCTATTTATTTCAACCTGAAGGGTGAAATTCCCTGAGTGTAAAATTTCTGTAATTGTAGTGTCATGTCAGGAAAATAGAGCCCCATGTGTGTGAATGAGTGAATGAGTGAGATGTGAGTGTCATGTGCTAAACTAAGTGCTTAAATCGGAAAAACGTGTAATATGTAAATTGTGCCAAGTGTGACACTGCTTCCACAGAGGGCAGTGGAACCGTATCAGGGGGAAGTTCCCCTGAGAAGGTTCAATGTGTGTGACCCTAAGGGCATTAGGGGGAAATCCTGGAGGTGGACAAGTACCACTGGTTAGGGTGGAGACTTGTTCTCCCGGTCTGCGCAGTCCAAGAGTCGCCATTGTATTGCCTAGATGGCGTCTATGTGATGTGATGTGTTGTATCCTTCTTTGGTGGTTTGGACTATATGTCACGGCACTAAATGTGAATGTGTAAATGTGTATGTGTTCATGTGAAAAATGTGAATGTGAACAATGTGTAAAAGTACATGTGTAAAGTGTGAAATATGCGAATTTGAAATTGTGTAAAAATGTGAAACCAAAATGTGAGGATGTGAGTTTGTAATCCATGTTATGACAATATGAAATCATGCTTAAACAGTAGCTTTACTATGTTATGATCATGTTTATATATGCAAAATGCCTAGAATCCATGCTAGGGATAATTGTTAAGCATATATAAACAACTTCCATACTTGGTTGTTCACATGTTGTGATTTAATCGTTGTTGTAGCTCTCATGTGTTAGATTATGGTTGCTAAAGTATGTAAAACCAGCAAGCTTAAAGCATGTAAAATGGTTACGTATATGCGTAGAAATGTGTAGATTCCATGTTAGGTATGTTTCCTTTCATGCATGCTCGGAATTTATGTTAATGGCTTCCATGTCTTAGTTGGTTGAAGGTAGATTTTTATGTGAGGATGAATAGAAAGCATGTGATATGTGATTCTATTTTAGGAAATCTGAAAGCATAGTCCATGTGTTTAAATTGTAGATTCACCATGATAGGTTGTAAAATTTAATGTCAAGCATGCTACGTGTTGTGTCTTGTGAATGTGTATGTAGAACCTACTATGATATGTGCATGTACGGTATGTGTAGAAGTACTTGCGGAGTCTTTTAGACTCACTACTTGCTTCGGCGTACATGTGTAGTTGGTGACGAGACACTTGTGGAGGAGACGTTGGAGACCGACTCCGAGCGTGGAGATTAGAGTGTTGGAGTACTGTGACATTTTGTGATTTTCATAGTATGTAAATTGAACATTGTACTAGCATTATCATGGAAGAATGTATAAGTATGGACATCTATGTATTTGATTTTCAGCAATTTAAATTATGTGGACTTTTAGCTCTTTAAATGTTATCGAAACATGTATGTTAAATGCGGATGATGAATGAAATGAAGACAATGGTTTTTTTACTTCCGCTACTTTGTTCTTATATTCACGTGTATCTCAGCTGAATGTTATTGTTGGGTAAATATCCCACTGTGGCAACGTTCACTATATCGACGTGGGTTGGTATAACCATATCGATATAATGAGGGTCGCTACAGAGATTGGTATCAGATCAACCGGTTGAGATTGCACATGAATATACATAAGTCATCATCCCCATTGCATGCTAAGTGTGTCCACATGTGTAGAACTGATTAATAATGAATGAAAAATAGATAAGAAGATGGTTAGAAAACTTAGTAACATAGCTCTAATGGTGGCTGAAATTTATTACAGCCATGGCTTCGAGAGGTAGGCGTGGCAGAGCGCCGGCCCGTGAGGACGAGCCAAGACATGACGAGCGGGCGGAGCAGCATGCCCCGGCATCGCAAGGACCTGTACTTCCCCCACCGCCGCCTGTGGATTATGGAGTATTCATGCAAGGTCTGGTGCAAGCCATGCAGACGCAGGCTCATACCCAGGCAGCACTCTAGGCACAGTTGGAGGCTCAGGTTAGACTAATAAAATGACTAATAGTCTGTTTTATTTGCTTATGTGATATTATGTTGATTGTGTATTGTTTGCTGTGCACTGTAGCAGGCTTAAGTACCAGCTCAGGACCATGGTGGACCTTCTACCATGGAGAGATTCAAGAGGATGCTGCCACCCTCTTTTAAGGGGGAGAGCAATCCGTTGTTGGCAGAAAGCTGGATGAGGGAGATAGAAAAGATCTTCCGAGCCATTAGGTGTGCAGATGAGGATAAGGTTACATTAGCCACCTACATGCTACAGGTATGCTTTAGTTTATATGCTTGTATGTTCTGTTAAGCTAGATTTGTTAGATGGTGCTTATAAACGGTGTACTGCAGGAAAGAGATGATGTTTGGTGGGCTTCATTGCTGCGTACCCGGTTTGAGGACGGAGCTATCGATGTTGCTTGGGACGAGTTCGTGAGGCTCTTTCGGGCCAAGTTCGTCCCCGAGCATGTGCAAGATCGGATGGAGCAAGAATTCCTATCTTTGGCTCAAGGCTCCATGACCGTGCTGGAATATGAGGCAAGATTTTCTGAACTCTCTAAATATGCACCCCATATCGTGGCAGACGAGCGCAAGAAGACAAAGAAGTTCGTGATGGGACTCAAGCCATCACTGCGGACGAGACTCGTGGCGTTTGACCACCGCACGTTGGACGAGGCCCTTAGTGCTGCTTGTAGGCAGGAGGGAGAGATGGAGCAATACCTGGAAGAAAAGAAGGCTTTGCAGAAGAGGCCAACAGCGACATTCCAGCGACAGGACAAGAAGAAAGCGGTGTACCCGACACAGCAGCGACCAGTAGCAGTCGGCAGTACTCAGGTACCTTCTGTACGTTCCCCTGGTGTGAAGAAAGAGTGTCCCCACTGTGGGAGGACACATGGTGGTTCCGAGTGTTGGATGATTACGGGCAAGTGCTTGAAGTGCGGAAGCAGCGACCACAAGATCAAGGATTGCCCAAGACTTCAGCAGGGAGTCCAGCGCGGAGCGCCAGCCCCAGCAGCAGTAGTGGCAGCGGCGCCAGCTACAGGAAGACCAGGAAGGCCTCGAGCCCCAGCTCGAGTGTTTGCTTTAGCTCGTGAGGACGCCGAGCAGGCGGAGCATGTCACCGAAGGTACGGTTTTACTTCTAGGTGTGCACGCTCGGGTTTTGTTTGATACAGGTGCTACTCACTCGTTCATTTCCGAGCGGTTCGCTAGGTAGTTAGCCCTAGAGTCAGGCATAGAGTCTGAGGATTTAGAGGTCCCTTTGTCTGTACACACCTCTGCGGGTACGGTATCGACTAGGAAGTGCATTCCGTCGTTACCTGTGTGCATTGAGGATAGAATCCTAGATGGGTGTTTCTTCTTGCTAAAGATGAAGGACTATGATGCTATTCTTAGTCTGGATTGGCTAGAGGACCACTATGCGTTAGTGGATTGTCGTCGGAAGATGATTGTTTTCCGCATTCCTGGTGAGGATGAGTTCTCTCACCCCTTGCCAAGGAATTTGGCGGGAAAGATGGTCATCTCTGCCATGAAGGCGATGCGCATGGTGAACAAGGGTTGTGACGCTTTTCTTGCCAGCGTGGTGTTAGTGCCAGAGGTTGATGAGTCACCTACTCTTATGGAGATTGAGGTAGTGCAGGATTTTTCAGATGTCTTTCCTGATGACTTGTCTGAATTGCCACCGGATAGAGAGATAGAGTTTACCATAGAGTTGCTTCCGGGCACCTCTCCTATCTCGAAGGCTCCATATCGGATGGCACCTGCGGAGTTAGCCGAGTTGAGGAAGCAATTGCAAGAGTTGCTTGATAAGAGATTTATTCGCTCTAGTGTTTCCTCTTGGGGCGCACCTGTATTGTTCGTCAAGAAGAAAGACGGGTCACTTAGGTTATGCATTGACTATAGGAAGTTGAACCAAGTGACTGTGAAGAACAGGTATCCCTTACCTCGTATTGATGATTTGTTTGACCAGTTGTGAGAGGCATCAGTCTTTTCTAAGATTGATTTGCGATCTGGTTATCATCAGTTGAGGATTCGTAGTGAGGATGTGTCCAAGACGGCATTTAGAACCCGTTATGGACATTATGAGTTTTTGGTCCTCCTTTCGGATTGACCAATGCCCCTGCAGCGTTCATGGATCTCATGAACAGGTGTTTAGGCCTTATTTAGATAGCTTTGTCGTAGTGTTTATTGATGATGTGTTGGTCTACTCTCCGGACGAGGCCACACACCGTCAACATTTGAGGTAGTGTTAGAGGTTCTTCGTGAGCACAAGCTGTATGCTAAGTTCAGCAAGTGCGATTTTTGGTTGCGCGATGTTCATTTCCTCGGGCATGTTATCTCCGGTGCTGGTGTTGCAGTTGATCCAGCGAAGGTCCATGCAGTTATGGATTGGGAGATTCCCAAGACCCCTTCGGAGATTCGTAGTTTTATTGGTTTAGCTGGTTATTATCGGCGATTCATTGAGGGATTCTCATCCATCGCCGCCCCTTTGACAAAGCTGACCAGAAAGGGGGAGAAGTTCGCATGGTCTGAGGCATGTGAGCGTAGCTTTCAACTATTAAAGGCTAAGCTTACTTCTGCTCCGGTATTGGTATTGCCTAGTGGTCCAGAAGGCTTTGCCATTTATACGGATGCATCTCAGATTGGTTTAGGTTGTGTACTCATGCAGCAAGAAAGGGTAGTGGCCTATACTTCTCGTCAGTTGAAGGAGCATGAGCGTAACTATCCGACCCATGATTTGGAGTTAGCATCTGTGGTTCACGCACTGAAGATCTGGAGACACTATCTTTATGGTGTCAGATTTGAGGTGTTTACCGACCACAAGAGCTTGAAGTATCTTTTCTCCCAAAAGGAATTAAACCTGAGGCAGAGAAGATGGATTGAGTTCTTGAAGAACTATGACTTCGACCTTCAGTATCACCCTGGGAAGGTGAATGTCGTAGCGGATGCTCTGAGTAGAAGGAGGCCATCTCTCCAGCAGGATTGGAAGATGTTGGAGGATGCGGCTTGCGCGTTGACTAAGTTAGAGCCATCGCTATGCCAGGCTTTTGTAGCTCAGTTATCCCTTAGGTCCTCGGTTTTAGATGAGGTGATCGAGCAACAGGAAGCCGACCCTAGACTCTTAGAGTTAGTGGGCAAGGCGGGCATTGCTCGTGATGAGAACGGTGTGATCAGATTTCAGCACCGAGTATGTGTCCCTGCCATTGTAGATGTCCGTGAGCATGTCTTAGCAGAGGCTCATAGGTCGCGATTCTCTATTCATCCGGGTAACACTAAGATGTACCAAGATCTGAAGAGATCATTTTGGTGGTCCGACATGAATAAGGATGTTGCGGATTATGTGTCTAGATGTCTAGTATGTCAACAAGTGAAAGCCGAGCGACAGTGACCATCTGGCCTTATGCAGAGGATGGATATCCCAGTATGGAAGTGGGAGGCTGTCACTATGGATTTCGTCTCGGGTTTGCCTCGATCTAGAAGGGGCAATGACTCAATTTGGGTAGTTGTAGATAGATTCTCGAAGACTGCTCATTTCTTGCCTATGAAGAAGAAGCAGTCAGTAGAGAGTTTAGCTAGATTGTATGTTAGTGGTATCATTAGATTGCATGGTGTGCCGAAGTCGATCATTTCGGATTGAGATCCGAGGTTTACTTCGAGGTTGTGGAAGGGTCTTCAGGATACTTTAGGTTCGGAACTGAAGCTCAGTTCGGCGTTTCATCCCCAGACTGATGGACAGTCCGAAAGGACTATCTAGACGCTCGAGGATATGTTGAGAGCGTGTGTGCTGGATTGGAAGGATGATTGGGAGCGTCATCTACCTCTAGTGGAGTTCGCGTACAACAACAGCTTTCACGCTAGTATTGGTATGGCTCCGTTCGAGGCGTTGTATGGTAGGCCCTGCAGATCTCCGTTATGTTGGGAGGAGATTGGTGATAGGTAGTTGATCGGACCGGAGTTAGTTCAGGAAACTTCGGATAAGATCTAGCTTATCAGAAAGAGGCTTGTTGCGGCACAGGATAAGCAGAAGAGTTATGCCGACAACAGAAGGAAAGATTTGGAGTTCGAGGTTGGCGATCATGTCTTCTTGAAGATATCACCTACTCGTGGTGTCGTCAGATTTGGCTGGCATAGTAAGTTGAGCCCTAGGTTCATTGGCCCATATGAAATTCTCAGACGTTTGGGCAGCGTGGCATATGAGCTAGCCTTACCCCCAGCTTTGGCTAGTGTTCATCCTGTGTTCCACGTTTCGATGCTCAGGAAGTATGTCCGAGATCCGTGTCATGTGATTAGTCATGAGCCAGTGGAGATTCAGCCAGATTTGTCGTATGTCGAGCAACCAGTAGTTATTCTTGACCGGAAGGTTCAGTATCTCCGGAACAAGAGTATTGCGTCGGTGAAAGTTCTCTGGAGGAACTTCTCGCGAGAGGAGGCTACTTGGGAGCTTAAGGATGCGATGAGGAATAAGTATCCCCTTTTGTTCGAGTAGTATCGTTCTAACTTCGAGGACGAAGTTTCTTTAAGGGGGAGAGGGTGTAAGGCCCTCGAATTTCCGTCGCATTTTTGTGTGTGTGTCGTGTGTGTGTGAGTATTGTGCTTGTGTATGTATGTATGTATCTACATATGTATTAATTAGTATACTTATGTGTGTATGTGTATAATTTAGGTATAAATAATGTATGTATTGTTTGATGGTAGTGTGTGCACAATACCATATAGATATTACATGTATATATACATGATGTGCATGGGTTTCTGCATGATTTTGACTTCTGGCCAAAGGGCCAGTTAGCGTCCACCTATTGGACGCTAAGGGTTGTCAACGTCAATATCGTGTGATGTCAGAACTTACTTAGGCGTCCACCGATGTTGACGTCAAGATCACTGACCTGCATGCGTAGCAGAGCCGGAAATCCCGGGAGCAAGCTACCCCAACCATTGGGGAGCTGTCCCCAACGGTCTAAAAGGGGTATCACATCATCTCCTGCGTGGGTGAGAGGTCTTTGGCTATATACAAAGCCATTTTTGCAACTCACACCCATCTCTTTGCCCCTTGCAAGAGAGGAAGAAGAGGAAAAAAGAGAAAACCCTAAAATCTGTGTGAAGAGCTCACCTTTGCAACCCTAAATCCGGCTACCTGAAGCTTGCACCGGCCATCTACTGCAGCAAGGAGCTAGCTGGAGTGGAGGAGGAGGCTTCCCCGACCTTATCTTGGAGCCATCTTCATCCTAGAACCCGGAGTGAAGCTTTTCTAGGAGCTTCTTAGGACAGCCCAAGGAGAGCTTCACCGAGCCCTAGATCCGTTTGGTGTATCTTCTAGAGGCAAGTACCCTACCCATAACGTCCCTGTATGTGTCTAGGTTGGTTTTATCATTTTTGTGCATTTTCCCTCGTGTCATAGATCTCCCAATTCACCCTATCTTTGGAGCTCGGGTCTGTGTTTTGCACAGACCTGAACTTAACGGTAACATCTGTTGTCGTTAAGATCATGCTTAGCATCCAGCAATTGTGCCGTTAACATTAATTAGCGGCCATAGCTTGCCGTTAAGTTCATCTGAGCAGAACAGCTTGCTGTTCTGCCCTTCTATATGATTAATTTCGATATGTTTCACGATGAGGATATAATGTAATCTCTTATATGCTATGTATACTAGCTAATGTGATGGATGAGAATGTGAATGTACACTTATTTTGTGGATGGTAGAGCTTATTTACATATTTAAAAGCATGTGGAAGAATGTTCATGTGTATGTTCTCACCATTATCCTGATAATCCGTGGTAAAATCATGTTGCCCTATTTTGTTAGACCATGTATGTACAACCCTGTCTGTGCTTTGAGTTTCTGGAATTTTCCATGCTTGTATGATTTATCGAATTTTCTGTTTTGGGAAAATAGAAATCATGCGTAGGTCACGATAAATCTTCCGTAAATTGTGTATTTCCCAATAAATTCGAGAATAAATCATGTGCCTCTATGCATGCTAGGGTTCAGACAGTGAGTTGTTAAATTTGTGATTGGTATTCAACTCCATGCTAACTTGAATTGTGGATAGCATGTGAATTTGATGTTAGATTTTCTGTAATTACGTTTTAGGTTATAAAAATCTGAAAATTTGCATGTGGGATCTTAAACCCGAAATCAGCTAGTGGTTAAAATTTCAGGTCATTTGGACAAGTATATGACGCAATATGAATTTTCTATGTAGAAATGCGAAATTAATGCATGCCGTTGCAAAAATGATTTAATTCTGTTTATTTCAACCTGAAGGGTGAAATTCCCTGAGTGTAAAATTTTTGTAATTGTAGTGTCATGTCAGGAAAACAGAGCCCCATGTGTGTGAATGAGTGAGATGTGAGTGTCATGCGCTAAACTAAGTGCTTAAATCGAAAAAACGTGTAATATGTAAATTGTGCCAAGTGTGACACTGCTTTCACAGAGGGCAGTGGAACCGTATCGGGAAAAAGTCCCCATGAGAAGGTTCAATGTGTGTGACCCTAAGGGTATTAGGGGGAAATCTTGGAGGTGGACAAGTACCACTGGTTAGGGTGGAGACTTGTTCTCCCGGTCTGCGCAGTCCAAAAGTCGTCATTGTATTGCCTAGATGGCGTCTATGTGATGTGATGTGATGTGTTGTGTCCTTCTTTGGTGGTTTGGACTATGTGTCACGGCACTAAATGTGAATGTGTATGTGTTCATGTGAAAAATGTGAATGTGAACAATGTGTAAAAGTGCATGTGTAAAGTGTGAAATATGCGAATTTGAAATTGTGTAAAAATGTGAAACCAAAATGTGAGGATGTGAGTTTGTAATCCATGTTATGACAATCTGAAATCATGCTTAAACAGTAGCTTTACTATGTTATGATCATGTTTATGTATGCAAATACCTAGAATCCATGCTAGGGATAATTGTTAAGCATATATAAACAACTTCCATACTTGGTTGTTCACATGTTGTGATTTAATCATTGTTGTAGCTCTCATGTGTTAGATTATGGTTGCTAAAGCATGTAAAACCAGCAAGCTTAAAGCATGTAAAATGGTTACGTATATGCGTAGAAATGTGTAGATTCTATGTTAGGTATGTTTCATTTCATGCATGCTCGGGAATTTATGTTAATGGCTTCCATGTCTTAGTTGGTTGAAGGTAGATTTTTATGTGAGGAATGAATAGAAAGCATGTGATATGTGATTCTATTTTTGGAAATCTGAAAGCATAGTCCATGTGTTTAAATTGTAGATTCACCATGATAGGTTGTAAATTTTAATGTCAAGCATGCTACGTGTTGTGTCTTTTGAATGTGTATGTAGAACCTACTATGATATGTGCATGTACGGTATGTATAGAAGTACTTGCGGAGTCTCTTAGACTCACTACTTGCTTCGGCGTACAGGTGTAGTTGGTGACAAGACACTTGTGGAGGAGACGTTGGAGACCGACTCCGAGCGTGGAGATTAGAGTGTTGGAGTACTTGTGACATTTTGTGATTTTCATAGTATGTAAATTGAACATTGTACTAGCATTATCATGGAAGAATGTATAAGTATGGACATCTATGTATTTGATTTTCAGCAATTTAAATTATGTGGACTTTTAGCTCTTTAAATGTTATTGAAACATGTATGTTAAATGCGGATGATGAATGAAATGAAGACAATGGTTTTTTTACTTCCGCTATTTTGTTCTTATATTCACGTGTATCTCAGCTGAATATTATTGTTGGATAAATGTTCCACTGTGACAACGTTCACTATATCGACGTGGGTTGGTATAACCGTACCGATATAATGAGGGTCGCTACATCTGCAGTCTGGTTCAAAATCGACTATGTTCAAACCTATTCTATATAGTTAGCTTATCTATTAGCGCCACTTTGGTAATGGGTTGGAGTTAAGATAACTCTAACCCATGAACAAAGTTACACATGGTTAATCTACCTTTTGCTTTGGTAATAATAAAGTTAACTTTAAGACTATAGTGAGTTAACTTATTTTTCTCAAATACACTTTAGTAAGAAAAAGTGAGTTAACTAATCTTGGAAAAATGAAAAGTAATATTTAATACTTGTGATGTGAGAGGAAAAATGTGGTTAACTCACTTGATTTAACTCTATTCCACCTCTAGAGGTGGGTTAGAAAATGGTGGGTTAACTCACTTTTAATACACCTTTATCCCAACTCACTTGAACTAACTTTGTAACTTTCTAAAGTACTTTTTAAATTAATTCTGAGTTAAGTAGAGTTAACTCTGAATTAACCCATTATCAAAGTGGCGAATCTCTCCTTTACACATTAGTGCATTCCCCGTGGCGATGATACCCCTTTGCCCCCACAAATAATCGAGATGTATGATTTCAAAAACACCAGCTTTCGGTGTTTGCCGGGGGAAGGCGATTGCTAGGGTCGCCTGGGCGAGCGCCTCGTCCGCCTTTCCTCGGGCGCGTCGCCCTCCTGCGCCTGGAGACTTGAGTGTGCCAATAAAAGAGGCCCACGTGACCCCGGCCGCTGAGCCCTATTCGTCTCTTCCTATGTTCGCAAACCCCACCGCTTGCGTCAAACCCCCAGACCGGGCGTCCTCCCCTCCACCGGAAGACGTCAGCGACCGCCTGCTCCAGCAACGAGAGCGGTCGAGTACCCTACTCCGGCGGCCCTGCTCCAGCTCCGTGATGCCCGAGGCCCTCATCGCGTGCACGCATTTTCTCCCTCTCCCCTGAGCGACCGGAAAGTCCGGCGAAGCACTGGTGACCGAGGCAACGGTTCTCTCTCTCTCTCTCTCTCACACACACACACACACACACACACACACAGCCACTCACAAGTTATGCACACATGCAGACATGCGGTGGGGTTAGGTGGGTTCTTGTTCCTTTCGCACAATGTGGGTGGATCCTGTCGGCGATCATCCCTTCTTTCTGTGTATCCTGCTCTCTTATCTGTTCACGCACATAAACATGCTCTCTCTCTCTCTCTCTCTCTCACCGTGCATTGCACACACCCTCTTGTCGCATAGGTCATGCTCTCCCTGTGGTTTTCGCCTGTCCGTTTTGTCTTTTGATCTCTCTGGGCCGACAGTCTCACATATCTTTCTCTATCTTTGAATTACTGTTTATGCATTTGGTGATTGCATGTCCTTTCTGTTAAATATGTTACCGATTTAGTAGCTTTTAGATTTCTGGCACATTGGATGACTTTTTTTGTTAAGATAACCAAAGCTGGCTATGTTTCATTGGTAAAGATGTAAGAACAAACAGGAATATAGTTAAAGACAGAACCCTACTAAGCTAGTAGGAGCAGATCACAAAGTAAAATATTTCCAAGATGTAAGATTAGACACCACAAACTTCCAATGGAATAACCAGTCCACTGCCCAGTTTGCTGCTCTCCTTAGTGCATCAAAGATTGAGTTGAAATCACCTTTGAAATTTCTATAATTTCTCTGCTAAAAATTGCCACGTTACTGCTGCGAGGACAGTAGACCAATCTTCCTTACTTGCTTGAGCTGGTTTATTTGATCTCCCCCACATGATGAAGTTCCTAACCTCAATGGCATAGGTACCTGAATGTTGAAGCATTTGAATATAATCTGCCTCACAACATTGGTAATGCCACAATTGCAAAACAGGTGATCTAAATCTTCCTCAAATATTCCTCAGCAGATAGTTTGAGTTATCTATGTTGAATATATTCTTAATTTTTTCGGCAGAAGGCAATTTTTTGTGAGTAATTTTCCAGAGGAACAGCTGCATCTTTGTTGCCAGCCTCTTACACCACACCAAACTATACCAAGGAACTCTCAAACCCCATCAAGAAGAAGTCTGGAGTGCTATTCCACTGTTAATTGACCACTTTCAATTCCATCTCCACTTTCTTGTATCTGATGCTAAAGGATCACTTTGCATCTGATGTATAATATTTTGCATTACACAATACTCATGTATCTGCTGCTCGGATAAATCTCTTCTGCACTTAATAACCCAGCAGCCACCCCCAACTTCAACAAACATATGCCTGATAGTGAGTTAGTGAAATCCTTGTGAATTGAAAAGTTATAGATATTGCTAAAACAGGTATGAAATGACTCTTGGTACATCAGCTATCCTCCCAAAATAAGAAGTTCCTTCCCTCACCAACATGATAAGAAGTTCAGGAACTGAAAATATCAGCCTCATTCAATATAACTTCTGTATGGATGAAATAATGCTCCAGCTGTTTGGTTTAAGTTCCCATTCACCTATTTTCCTGAAATATTTTATCCTTATAATTTTGATCCAGATTGCCTACCGCCCACTATTCCGCTACCTAGTCTCCACAGCCATTTTGCTAGCATGACGACATGGGCCCACTTGATGAGATTGCTCTGTTGAAGACCTCCAAAGGAACGAGTCTGCACCACCTGGATCTCTGGAGTACAAGCATGGGCCCGCTTGATAAGAATCATAAGATGCATCCCTTTCTCTTCCCTTTTCCCATAGTTGTCATGGCACCAAGGTGCCTCAAGGTGTTTTTGGGGCCTTTGGGTGCCTAAGCACTTAAGCACCTGCCCAAGCAGTGCCTAGGCACCCAAGGTGCCCAATGTAGGGTATATCCTTCCATATAAAATTTTTATATATATGGGTATATCACAAATCATGGTTCATGAAAATGCAATAAAATTTTAATTTCACATCTGTAACATAATATTCATGACGACAAATATTAAAAGCACAAAAAATTAGATGGTTCTTGAATAATTTGGTTTTTTTGACCATGGACTCTTCACAGTCATTACATTATATTGTGAACATTGTCATAGTCATAGTCACTAGATTATGAACAATCATAGGCTAATGACTATGACATAGTTCACAGTCTAATTATTGTGGAATGTGTTAAAATGTGGAGCCCGAGCTCTCCAACATGCAGGTTCAAACACGTGGATCAACCTGCGTGGTCAAGTTGCGCTGATCGACTTTAGCGGTTAGGTTGCGGGGGTCAAGGGTGCAGTGCCCCTTGCGGGGTGGAGAAGCCCCCAGAAAGGAAATTTTATTTTTAATTCTAGATGGGGGATTTGGGGGGTGGGATGGAGAAACCATAGATGGGGGGGGGTATGGGACCAGACCACTGGCTTTGGGGAATATCAGAGAACAAGGAGAAACGTGATCGGGAGTAGGGGTTAGGATAGGGATTATTTTTTATTTTTAAATTTGGATCTCTCAAGGTGTACTAAGGTGCCTGCCTAGGCTGCCTTGGTGTTCACTTGGATTGCCCTTTTGGGTGCCCAAAGGGTGGGCCAGCACGCAGTCCTTGGCTGGGCTCCTTTATGCGTAGGCGCCTTCCTTGACAACTGTGCCTTTACTACCAGCCCAAAAGAGTGATCTTCTAGTTTTTTTTCAATCTAATTCAACACAGTCATGAGCATCTTGAAAGAAATCTTGCCTTTAACTCTCCAACCTGGTATTCAAATTTCTTAATTAAGGGGGTCCAATCCCTAATTTTGATCATTCCGTCTGTTAGAGGAAGCCTAGATAGTTTATTGGAAATGAAGAACTCTTGCATCCTAACCATTCAACAATCATGCTAATAGTGCTCTGATTGATACCAACTCCAGCCATATCTGATTTATCGAAGTTAATATTCAAACCATTTTTGCATTACATTAAAGTAAGAATAGCTTGAATATTCTTTGTATTACAGCTTCTCCTCAAGTAAATGTACGACTGTCATCTGCAAACTGCAGATGGGATAAGCAAATTCCTTACTTCCAAGCATGATACCATCTGTTAAATGTTTTTCCCCAGTCAAATTCCAGAGTGAGCTGAATATCTGTCCACTTAGAAGGAAAATTAATGGGGACATTAGATCTCCCTGTCTAAGGCCTCTAGTGCTCTTGAAATACGTGCTCTGTTGACCATTGATAATGGTAGACAATTTCACTTTTGTAATGCAGCTCATAATCCACCCTATCCATCTGTTATCGAATCCCATTTTTCCAAGAGGTCTATCTACACAATTCCAACTATTTCTACCGAATGCTTTCTCAAAATCTAACTTTAGGGCCAGCCTCTGCTTCTTCCTTGTCTTAGTATAATGTAGGGACTTGTAAGCAGCTATGAAGTTATCAAGTATAATCCTTCCCTTCACAACTGCAGATTGATTAAAATTAACTAACTTGTTGATGACCATCTTCAGCCTGTTAATAAGCAGTTTGACAATGGTTTTGTAACATCCATTGGACAGGCTAATAGGCCTGAAGTCTTTCACATATCTGCACCTTCCTTCTTGGGCAGAAGAACCAGTTCTTTGTTGTTTAAAACTTGATATTCAGAGGTTTATCTTCAAATTCTCTCATTACTTTCCTCAGTTCACCTTTCATCAGTGTCTGAGACAGTTGGTAGAAGCCCATTGAAAACCAATCTGGTCCTGGGGACTTGTTCGGGTTCATATTAAGCTCAGCCTCTTTGACTTCTTCCTCAGTGGAGGGTCTTGTGAGCACATCAGATTCTTTCTTATGTGACTTTGAATATTATTCTACAGATGTGGTCTCCATAGCCCCTTCTCAGTAAACAGTGTGGTAAAGAAGTTAACAAATTCTTTCTTAATATCCCCCAGCTGAACTATGATGTTCCCTTCCCTTTTAATAAATTGTATACTGTTTCTTTTCTTTTCTTTTTTTGGTTGGCACTGGCTGCTGCATGAAAAAAAAGAAGTAATTCTGTCACCATACTTAACCAGTGTTCTTTGGCTCTCTGTTTCCACTTGGCTTCATCCCTCTCTAACCATTCACGATACACTCTCTTATATGTTTTTAGTCTAGCAAAGCTCTCCTATGTTGCGTTGTTAATATCAGCTTTGGCATCGATCTCATCAATTTTCCAAAATAATTCCTGTCTTGTCATAGTGCACTTCCATAGACCTTTGAATCCCACCCCCGCCATGGAAAATAGAATCGGATCGGCCCAGGAATCAGCCATGGCTGATCCCGATCCAGATCGGGCCAATTTTGGCCGGGAATTGGCCGGATCGGCCTGGATTGGCCATGGCCGATCTGATCGGGAATTGGCCGATTCCGTCTTTCATAACCTCCACATATGCTTCTTCAGCCATTTCAATTTTTCAGCAAATTGAACGTGAGCTTTTTTCCTCCTTGGTCCTTCCATCCGCCATTTCATTACAAGGTCCTTGGATCTCTCATACGAGATCCAGGCCATCTTGTAATGAAACATTCTAGCCCCTTTTTAATCTAGATCTGTGCTCGTTAGAATAGAGATGCAATTTGATATGGTTCTGGTCATACCCTTAATTTAAAAATTAGGATACATCTTCAACCATTCCGATACCAGAACTCAATCTAATTTTGAGTGAACAACCTCTTCTTGCAAATTTGATTAGGTGTATCTCCCATTAGGCAGTGGCAGATCCATTAAAGGTCAATCTCAGATCCTTTAGCTGAAGAAATTCCTGCTTCGATTCCATCTCTGGTTCCCAGTCCTTTCCCATGGAAATCTTATGCAATTGAAATCTCCAAGTACATGCCAAGGATCCCTAGTTATCTGCTTGAGCACATATAATTCTTCCAGCATTACCATCAGCTGTTGTTGATCATGGGACCCATAAGCTGCTGTGATGAAACATTGGACTTTTGTTTCTGCGTGTATGAATCTCAAGGTTAAAGAGTAAGCACCCTTATACATTATAGTGCCTCACAAATTCTGTCAGTCCACAGAATTAGCTGCCCTCCTTGTGACCTTCAGATTCCAATCCTGTCCAGCCAGAAAATAATGAGTTCCCATTCTCTGTGTGTATCTGATCATCAGTCATGTCCATTTTCATTTCCTGAAGAGCGAAGACACACCACACCAATCATATGCAAGCAGACCATTTCCTTAACAGCTCTAATTTTGCCTCGAATGTTAAGGCCTCTGACATTCCATGTTGAACATTTAATGACTGGAAATTATTAACTTTTTATGTTTTATTTATATGTTCATTCACATTTAGTAATGCCTGGATGTTTCTGATTTTTCCACATTTAATAGAACTACATCTTTGGTCACCTCGGTTTCCTCTTGCCTCAAACACAGAAACAGGTTTCCTGCACTACTGAGGTAGCAACGTTCTGCTGAAACACCCAGGGCTAAAATCTGTACAACAGAACATGGATAAAACAGATGATGGTTTTGATTGGTAATGTAAGGAACATGTGAATGATTGACAGGTTATACTTCATCAAGTTCAATGAGTGGCAAGTTTAATTAAAAGATTTATAGGGTGTTTGGAAGTAAATTTTTTTAAAAAACTATTTCTATCTAAAAACTAATGATGTCTCCGTTTTTAACTAAAATTTTAAAATTGTAAAAAAATAGTATTATCTGTTTGGCAGTAAATATTAGTTTCTTAAAATTTGTTTGGAGGGCCTTGCACTGCGCCCTCCTCCCCTGCACCGCCCTCCTCCTCCTCCCCCCCCTGGCGCCTGGCACTGCGCCCTCCTCCTCCCCCCCCCCCTGGCGCCTGGCACTGCGCCCTCCTCCTCCCCCACACCCCCGCCGCCGCCGCCGCCACTGGTCAGGAACTGGATTGGGCTGCGCGCGGCAAGAACAGAGCAAGAACTGCGGGATGAGCTCGTGCCTCCCCCAAACGAAACAGAAACAGGCCACTGGTCAGGAACTGGATTGGGCTGCGCGCGGCAAGAACAGAGCAAGAACTGCGGGATGAGCTCGTGCCTCCCCCAAACGAAACAGAAACAGGGTATGCGGTCTGATCTGCATATGGTTATACCTCTCCTTACTGCTGATGTGCTTGAGACAGTGGTCGTGCCCGTTAATGTACAGATCGACGTCATTTGCCTGTTAAGGATCGCAAATGATGCCTTCAACGGGGATTTGCCATTGCAGGGCCTCCACCCCCATGGGTTGTGTGTCCTTGGAGTTACCTTGAGGAGGTTAGTGATGTAGGCCCCCCGGGGGCGACGCCGCGCCAGTCGTAGTGCCGGCGGCTGGGGCGGATCCAGTTGCGGAGCAGGAATGGGGTGGTTGGGGGGTGGGAGGAGGGTGCGGGGAGGGAGGGGGCGGTGGCAGCAGAGAGAGAAGAGAGGGCGGTGGCAGGGAGGGAGGGCGACCGGCGCAGGGAGGGAGGGTGGTGGCAGCAGAGAGAGAAGAGAGAAGAGAGAAGGGAGGGCGACCGGCGCAGGGAGGGAGGGCGGTGGCAGAAGAGAGAGAAGAGAGAAGGAAGGGTGGTGGCAGGGAGGGAGGGCGACCGGGGGTGGGGGAGGAAGGGGCGGCGCCGGAGGGGGCGGGGTGCGATCCAGAGGAGGGAGGAGGGGGCGACAGGGGGAGGGGGCAGACATCTTGCGTGAGAGTTTTAAAAAAAAAATTGGTGAAGAGTTTTTTTTTCCTGGAGAGAGTTTTAGACATGTGGGATTCCATTCCTTAAAAAAAAATTATCTTACCAAACATGTGTTAGTGAACATCTTCTCTTTTTAAAAAAAATTAGAGAAAAAAGAGGTAAAAAATTATAACCAAACACCCTATTATCTTTAAGTTCAACCACCAATCTAGGAACTGCATGACTCATCCTTGATATAATGCTGTAAATAGATAAACATGTAAAAGGAAAAACTCCAAAAGGAATCTTCTGGTGCCATGGCACCTAGTATCATGGATGCTTAGGATTGTCCTACATCAAGATGCCATGGCCCTATTCACTGCTAATTGGCTGGCTGCTGTTCAGCTGCTGTTAACTTAAACAGAAACAGTAGGGTTCACTTCAGGCTATAACATGGAGATACTCCTGTGTGTGTGTTGAATCCGAAAAAAATTTTGAGGTTCGAACGAAAGTCGGACAATAAACCCGCCCGGAAAATTGTAAAGCTTCGGGAAAATCCTCGGGCCCTCCTATTTTGAATACTTGAGATAAACGGGTTCGAAGATATTTATTCGGATTTAATTCGGGATGGATTTTAAATATAATGTTTTATGGCGCGGCATGTTGAGATATATAACCTCTGCCGTGCAAGGTCAATGTTGGTTGAAGCCTGACGTAATAGACATGTCGTGCAAGTGCCCGGGTCAACAAAATGACCCGACGACCAAACGGGCTACAGTGGAGAAAAAGGGCCCAAGGGGGCCCACCTTTATAGTGTCGAGCTAGCAGACCACCCCCCGACGGGGGGTTTCTGCACCAGGGTTTTGCGCAGAACCCCCCCCCCCCCCCCCCCACGCACACACGCTCACGCACGCACGCACACACACGCACGGGGGGGGGGGTGGTGGTTTCGCTTCAAGACCCCCCCATAGGCGGCCAAACATGCCCTAGGGGCCTTCCCTTGGCCCCTAAAACCTGGTCAAGCAAGGGGAGAACGACCACAGAAAGACTGGACTCCTTGGGCCCTTGGAAGTTTCTTTTTTTGAAGGGGATACAAAGGCTTTAGAGATCTCTTTTAGGGCATTTGGTTGGTGTCTTCAAGTAGGAAATTGCAGGTCTTTATATGGCCATGTATTTTTGTAAATAAGTCCTTCCGTGTGTGAAAAATAAACACATAAGATGAGGAGGGTACTTCTTGTATACTTTGGTAACACTTAATTGTTGTACAAGTGTGCCATGAAATATAGATGCAAATGCGATAAAGATATTTACAGATGCAACATATGAATGTCTAAATATCGTTTCCAACCCCATAGTCGGCAAAGGTCTTTACAAACGTATTGTATCAAAGGTGTTCAAGTTTTGACTCGATGTAAATGAAACAACGACTGCGGTTGGTGGGGAAGGGTTCAATACACGATCACACTAATCACCTGATAAAACGGACGCGCGTGGAATATATGCATACACTTCTATAAATATTTGAGTGCTTAGGGTATTTAACTCTATGCGCCCCATAAAATATCTAATTTTGTCTGTTTTCTCAAAACAGTCTGGCACACCCATATATATAAAAAAGTCATGTATACATATAAAAAACACCGCGCCACGTGCGAGATGATGCAGTGCGGCATGTGTGTGTGTGCATATTCCCCCGCATGTTCGTTCCACAATCTTGCACGTCCGGTGGGACTTTTCATGGCTTTCATGCATATGTAAAAAGATCTTATCATCTTATGCCACTATGGGCTCTATAACGGTTGACATGCATGCAGGAGCAAAAGGAGTTGAAGTCAGTGTGAAAAGCCCGTTTCCATGTGCAAGCATCCCAACCAAATTAAATGGCAGTGGTCACATATGGTCCTCTCGTCGTTGCCAATCACATCAGATGCGGCTACCTCACCACCCCTGTGGTGTTTGGCAACTTCCCTACTGTTGTGGGCTCCCCCTACTTCTTGGGGGTGGTGCATGCCCTCAAGATAACGCCGACGACAACACCCAAGCCCAGCTGTTGGGGGGTATCAAGCCCCCCCCCCCCCCAAGTCAAGGCCGAGTTTTCTCCGTGAATACTATTTCCTGTGTCGCAATCCCTACAAAAAGGGGCAGCGCCAGGGCCGCAAGGGTAATAAGTCGAAGGCGGTTGTTTCCAATTCTGATAAGACTGTTCTCGTCGGAGATGTGCGCATTCGGCTCGATGGAGGCGAGTCGATCCTGCCAAGGGACAGATGCGCCCCCACCATATCCACCTCCAACCAATTTGCTCCCCTCTAGAGGATGCGACAAAACAAGCAGGACTCCCGAAAAGGATCCCGACCCCAGCAAGCGAACAACACATCAGTTTCGCAAAATGAGACAGATGTGGGTCACCAAGCAAGAGGCTCGCTGGATAAAAGAAGGGAGAGCGGGTCAACCCACACAAAACCCGAAGAAACCACATTCTGAGCCAGAGAAAGCTCAGAACCCTGAACCCCTTCATCCTCGCAGACAGAAGAGGAGGGGCATATATTGGAAGTCCAACTTCATCTCCTCTCAGGCAGAACCCATCCCAGAGGGAGACATAAGTTGCCATGAAGCTCCCGCACCACGAGTCTCGATCTTCGAAAGACTAAGCACCTCAGTTTTCGATCGGCTGGGGGCAGTATTTCGCCCAGACACAAAAGCCAAAGAAGCGAAGGGTGTCGCGACTCATGAAGGAGATGGAGGGATGAAGATCTTCACCTATTATGCCTCTGGTAGGGATTTGGCCGAGCCATCTGGCGTCCCCGCGGACGTGGCCAAGGTAGATGAACCCAGCCGTGCAGGTGATGTAGTCTACCGCTATACCAGGAGTGCTGCCATAAGATCTCTCCAAGGACAGCACAATGGTCAGGCTGGACCATCAAATTAGGGGCTGGCCATAGAACCACCATTCGAACACTCCTGGGCCAAATCCGGGATGACCATAAAGGAGCAGACGAAGACGAGGTTGCAAGCCTCCATCTCGAGGATGGACACCTCCCGATTGATGGAGGACAACTTTAGCCGTTCTTCATACTGCCAACTAGGGTTGCTTTCTAGGCAATGTCAGATGACGCCAAATATGAAGTTATGTAGCTGGCAGGCTGAGATGGCCAATCTCATGATGGAGATGGGGCAACAGGCAGGCACAAATGCACCGCGCCGTCTTATGCCGACGGCAAACCAAAATGCTCGGAGAGGACATCAGCTCAGCGACTTGCCTGATGTCAATTAGCAGGCAGTCGTGCCCAACTCCCAGACCTCCGCAGCTAAAGATATTGTAGCCCAGCGACGGATGATTGAAAAGATCGTGGATGACTGTTTCGCTCAGCGAGGCGAGGGGACCGCCACTGTAGATCTGTACAGTGTGCTGTATCCTGTCCACCATCAATTTAAAAAGTTGCTACCGGATTGTCCCAAGGCATCAAAGTTGCAAAAATTCGATGGTTAGGGCTTGCCAAATGAGCACCTGGCCTATTATATAACGGCGATGGGGGATTTGACATTTGATGAATCCTATCTCCTTCACTATTTTGCAACCTCACTGAAGGGTACTGCTTTCTAGTGGTACTCGAGGCTGAGGCCCAATTCCGTTGTTGATTGGGCCGATCTGTAAAAGAAATTCATCGACCGTTTTTCAGACGGCCGAAAGAAAGATGTCGTAAGCTGAGTTATGCTCCCTTAAACAAAGAAGGGGCGAAACGACACTCGACTTCATCAAGCGGTGGCGGGACTTCAACATGAGGTGCGACAATCCCCCGACACAAGAAGATGCTATAACCATCTATCGGCGGGGTCTGTCGGCCGAGATAAGCGAATAGCTCTTAGGCACCAACATCAAAGGCTTCGACCAACTCAACTTGGTTGTCGCGGAGATTGAAATGTTTTTCGCCGACAACTCGGCGCACGCTTCCTCTAGAACCAGGTCAAATAAGGAGTGCCCCGCCGGTAAAGAAGTCAATGTTGTAGACTTCACCCCCATAGATCAGGAAAAGAAGGTCTCGGTCTCTGACGCTCTAAGCAAGAAGGCAGAAGGAAGGCCGCCTCCACCTTCGCTGCCCGAGCGCATGAATACACCCTACTCCTTCAAAAGGGAGCACATAAGAAAGCTCTTCAGCCTATGTGTGAAAATGGCTTGATCACACTCTCGGGGCCAAAGAGGCCGAGTGAGGTCGATAGGGTAAATGAGCCGAAGTACTGCCTTTATCGCATACTGGGGCACTCCATCGAAAATTGCTGTCTCTTTAAAAATGAGGTGCAAAAGTTGATTCAAAGTCGCCTCATTACAATGCAAGGTGGCTTGGTGGATCTCCCACAGCCTCATGCTTGGGATCAGTCGAAGCAATCGACCAATGCGATCCATGTTAATACTTCGATCCCCAGACCAAATATGTTTTGGGCCGGTCCATGGAGTCAGTCCACAAACGGGTACGGGATCCATCACTCCCCGACATCCGGACACGGGTCATTGTCGGAAGCGGTGCAAGGCCTCGAAAGGCAGGTCCGATCATTGCGGCATGCCCAACGCGAGATGTTTTGACGCTTGAGTATGGATGAGCGTTTGACTGCTCTCCATCATGGACTCTCGGCCCCAATGGCCGCGTTTGCACTCCCGACTCGTCCCCTATTTGGAGGGTGGCTCTCGGAAGAATCTTCAAGTCCGTCTGACGATGAGGCAACGGAAAGACTATATTCCCGCGCCATCAAACTCTGGCGATTTTCCGTGCCTGCCTACGGAGAGGGTTGTTAGGTTGCCTGCCATTGACAAGTATCTTGGCGGACTACTACATATATCACCAAGTCGCGGGACATGACCTAGAAGACTGCTATGCCTTCAAGGATAAAGTTGAAGCCTGGATCAACCAAGGAGTCATCGACCTGGGCAGCTACCACGTTGATCCACCGCAGCCTCACATTCACGGATGGGTGAATTAGTCAACTGATGTTGTTACCTATTCGGTCAATGTCATCCATCCGCCGACAATCTATACAGCAGCGACATTCACATTCCCGGAGCCGGAGACAGAGGAATCTAGTTCCTTCAGCGCTGTCCCCACCCTATGGTATCCAAGATGGCGGCTTCCTCATCAAAACTCCTTTATGAAAGAAGACACTAACAAGATTTTTGATAATCTTATGAGAGGAGGCCACATAATGGCACATAATCCGCCGCCAACATATACCGAGGAGGAGAAAAGTCACCCCATGTATTACCGAATATCATGCCATGCTATTGCACCCTACGGACAAATGTCCAATTGTGCGAGATTGGATTGAGACCTTGACACATAAGGGAGAGATTGACTCAGAAGGCAATTCCATGGTCTTGAAAAGAGCTAGGGAGGCAGCTCAGCATGAACTGGAGCAAATTGATTATGTGTAGTTGGCGAATGTAAAAGAACCTGAGCTCGATGAGCAGGGGTGGATCATACCAACACCCCGGTCTTCGACCAATGTTGAAAGGCCAACAGAGCAAGTTCCGTGGCGGCCATTGAGACAAAGAAGGGGGTCCCGGTGGCATCAAATCACGTTCGCTCACAGACAAAGTTCAGGGGGCAGGGATTAGTGTAACAGTAAGGAAACTTACTCCCAAATGAGGAGTCAACCCTGTGCATAATCAAGAGGGCCGCGTCCAGCATGGACGTTCTCGGCCAGCTCCAAATAAAGTGGCGGGACCGAGACCTGGCCGGAGTCTTCCAAGCTTCCCATGCGGTGAGATGAAGATCAAAAGGGCAAGGCTTCCATAATGGAGCCAACCTCTCAAAATTTTGGCCCTTATATGGTCGAATTCTAGGAATTGCCGCATGTGATAATTAAGTAATCAACCAATTTCACCTTTTAGCGTCAACTGGATGGAGCTGATTGGATCACTGTGGCCCCGAAGAAGCGCTCTGTCCTAAAATTCCCTAAAAAGGGAGGGTCGCATAATCGTTCCTGCTGAGAGGGTACCTCTCAACCAACTGTGCAGGCAAATGATCCCTTGCCAATTGAAGTGGCACAAGCAAAGAAACAAGAAAAGAATAGGCAGAAGAACCTAAAAAGGCGCCTGAAGAAACAGGTTGAACAAGCTGCGACAATGGGGGCCCCATTGGAGCTAACCCCACTCCAGAAATTGCAAAAGCTCATCGATGAGTTGGAGGAATATATTCCCTCCAAGTCTACCAAGGGCGTTCCTCTCGACAAATATATCCCTTGGGAAGAGATGGGACACAAGATCAGACTTAAAAGTTGTCTTCGTCAAATGCTCCAGCAAGCGCAAGAAGGCAAAAAACTGCCTCTGCCCGAAGAATTTGCCATTTTCTACAAGGATGACGAAATCACTATCGAGAAGTTGAAAGATATGTTGAAGAACTTCTCTTGCAATATGGTGTCGACACCGCCGTCCATGAGCTTACAACCTCTAGCCGGCAAGACTACCATGGCAACTTATCAACGTCGTGGTCGAGGCAGAGGAAGGGGTTGCGGACGAGGAAAGAAGTCCACCCCACCTCCCAGTGAGAAGCTCGACTCACTGAGCCTTAGCAAAGTCATAGTCCTCTGGGGCGAAAATCCCCAACCCATCCCCAAAATAGAAGTGCGGGTGAATTCCTTCGTCTTCGACCCCTCTGATGAAGAGGAAGAGCAGGAGGAGGTCACAAGCAAGCTCCCCCACTAAAGGGTTACCGAGCAAACTGATCGTCCGGCTCCGCCTGAAGAAGACAAAGATGAGGCCTCATCCCCGCAAGAAGGTCTCTTCGCCCCTTTATTTAAAGAGAGGCCAGATGAACAGCCAAGGGCGAAGCAAAGCGACAAGCCCGAGCAGCCGCCAGAATCTCTGGCAGACATGGTCCCGCCATTGGATCAAATCCGTGCTCGAGCCGGCCGCAAGATCATACAACATATGAAGTGGGTTCCCTGCCAATATCACTGTATGGATGCTATCGCTTGGAGCAAGGAGTTGAGAGGGGCCCTCATCAAGATATTGCAGGAGCCCGAGGTCTATGAAGCCCATGTGACCGAACTCTAAACTCAAGCCTTAGAGGCACTAGCGGCGGAGGTGACATTCTTTGACAAAGATATGCTGCTACTATACCATAATCGCCCCTTGTATATGCAAGGAAAGGTCAACGGGCATAAACGGAACCGAATTCTGGTTGACCCTGGGGCATCTGTCAATATAACGCGCCTCAAGACTTTCAAATCTTTATATCTTATGCCTTACCTACAGAGGGTTAATGATTTCAGAATTGCCGAGTTCAATCAGAACTCGGAAAGCGCCTTGGGGAAGTTGAAAGTACAACTAGTCATGGATGATTTCACCACTGAGGTCGTATTCTACATCATCAATACCAACACCATCATACAAAGCCCTTGAAGAAGTCACATGCACGTTTGACTTTTTTCACCGTTGAATTTTTAGTGTTCTATTGAGTTTATTTGAATTATGAAATTTTTTAGATAGGTCAAATTACTAGGAATTAGAAAGACGATATTTTGATAGAATCATAAAAATTACGATTTTCTTCTTGGATGGGAGAGTTGATTTTTATTGGTAAGAGATGTGATTTTTTTGATATTTTTATTGGATTCAAATGAGGGAGTACTTCTTTATTTATATGTAATATCTTAAGTAAATGAAACTATAAATGCTAACATTTACTTAAATGATGTTCATGTAAATAAGGTCTGAAATCGGCTTGGACTCAGCCCCTGGCAGGGTTACCTTAGATCGGATTGGTCGGCCCAAAATCGATCTGAATCGGCTGATCCGATCCTGATCCGGATGATTTTTGATACCTTGACTGCCGCTACCAAAAACCCTGACGGGGTTGAAATTGCTCCAGGGGAGGCTGGCCTATATTAGGCAGTTCATCTCCAATCTCTCGGTTAGATGCGCTCCCTTCAACAAATTGATGAAGAAGGGAGCCCCATTCATATGGGACCAAGAGTGCCATGACGCTTTTGAAGAAATCAAAGTATACCTCCTTACTCCCCTTGTGTTGGGAGTCCCAGTGAAGAGAAAGCCGCTCATCCTCTATATTGCGGCCATGGAAACATCATTGGGGGCGCTCTTGGTGCAGACAAATGAGGAGGGCAAAAAGCAACCATTATACTATCTTAGCAGAACGTTGATGGGTCCGGAGCATCGCTACTCCCCCATGGAGAAAGTATGTCTGGCACTGATATTTGCCGTCAAGAAATTAAGATATTATATGTTGGCTCACCAAGTCAACCTCATCTCGAGGATAGACCCGCTAAAAGTACTCCTTAGCCAACCCGTATTGTCGGGAAGGCTAGGGAAGTGGGCTCTGCTCTTTATGGAGTTTGATATCACCTTCGTCCCGAGGAGAGCAATCAAGGGGCAGAGGATGGCTGACTTTCTAGCGGCACATCCGCTCTCGACAAGTTCTCCCCGCGATTTCAAACTTCCTAAGGAGGAGATGCTCTCGCCCCCTCAAGGGGAGGGGAGTCAACAAGGAGAGTCCCCTATTCAAGAAAGCGAAAACGCTCTTGCCATTGAGCTACCATATTGGGAGCTCTATTTCGATGGTGCTTCTCGGGTGATCAGGCAAAGTGACGGCACCACGACTTTTACCTCCAGAGCGGATATTGCCTTGGTTACTCCACAAGGGGGGATCTTCCATAATTCCTGTGCCCTCATGGAACTGTTGACCAATAATCAGGCTGAGTATGAGGCTTTGATTGTGGGGCTTCAATTGGCCATCGAAATGGGCGTCAAATGCATCGAAGTCTATGGAGACTCACAATTGGTCATCCGTCAAGTGCTAGGGGATTACGATGTTCGGAAACAAGAACTGATCCCATATCATACCAAAGTGATGAAGTTCCGTGAGAGATTCTATCTGTTTGAAACAAGGCAAGTCCCCAGAAGCAAAAACTCTCAGGCAAATGCTTTAGCCAAATTGGCTTCTGCTCTGAAGCTCCTCCTTGAAGGGGAATTGGGTATAATCGTCTAGCATAGGAGACTGATGTCCAGCGTCTTGGAGGATAAATTTGATCCGAAAATCATAGAGGTTGACATCCTTGAAGAAGAAACCACCCAAGAAGAAAACTGGCGCTAGCGGATCATCAAAATAAAGAACAGTTGGCTGCCCCCAAATCGGGCTGAAAAAATCCAGTTGTTGCGGCGGACCATGTCTTACCAGTTGGTCGGTGACCAATTGTACCGACTTGTCCATGAAAAGGGAAAAGTCTGTTCTCTTAAGGTGTCTCTCCCCCCTAGGAAACTAGAGTTATAATGCACGAAGTCCACTCTGGACTGTGCGGTGTGCATCAGGTGAGAGACAAAATGAAAATCAATATCAAGCTAAAAGACTTCTTCTCGCCAACCATGTACACGGATTGTGCCCGACATGTCCGCTCGTGTCATTAGTGCTATGCCTTTAGTTCGGTGCCAAGAAAGTCTCCGAGCAAATTGCATCCAACAGCCCCCACATGACCCTTTGCGGAATGGGGAATGGATATTGTGGGATCTTTCCCACCATCCTCCGACGGCCACAAATTCATCCTAGCGGCCACTGTTGAACCCTAAAAAGTTGTGGTGGATATCTATCAGAAGAAGTGTCAGGGTCCATTTATAGTGGCCCAATGGTTACTTAGGTAGCCCATTTTGGTTGCTTAAGTAATAAGGGTGAAGTCCCTTTTAAGAGGCGGCTTAAAGGCAAAGTAAAAAGTCATTATTACTTAAGGTAGCCCCATGGTTGCTTAGGTAATATTAGATCCAAAAGCCCTTCAAGTTAAGGAAGGGAGTCTATTTATTAAGATGGCAGCAAGCCCCTCCAGGGAAGCCAAAGTTCAAGAAAGAACAACGATTCGAGGAAGATACGGCACGGAAGAAATCCAGCAGCACAAGGTCTATAAGACCAAGTATGAAGAACAAGTACAAAGAGCACGCTTGCAACGAAAGCTCCAAGGATTTGCGAATCCAACTCTTCGTCGAGCAAAACTCCGAGGAAAGGGGCAGAGCTCCAGCAGCACCAACACCCCTATAATGGGGTATATGGGGGCCTATTTATAGGCAAAACCCCTCCTAAGCTCAAGCCCCAACCGATGGAACTTCCATTGGTTGGAGGGGGGGGGGACTCCCCCAACCGATGGAACCCCCATCGGTTGGAGGGGTATTCAACTCCCAACCGATGAACCCTCCATCGGTTGGGATGGGCTTTCCCTCCCAACCGATGGACTGTCCATCGGTTGGGAGGGGCTTTCCCCCAACCGATGAACCCGTCATCGGTTGGGAGGGGAGCTTCCCCCTAACCCCTAACCGATGGACCTTCCATCGGTTAAGGGGGGGATCCCATCCCATCCCACGCATGTAAGGGGCCTAAACCCCTATAAATTGCCATGTATCCCCCCCTATGCAAGGGGGCTCTTTTCTGAAATCTGAAAAAAGGGGATATGCTTTCATGCTGTCCTTTTGAAAAGAAAAAAACAAAAAGCTCTTTCCTAAAAGTTCTCCGCTTGTTCTTCAAGGCTCTCCCTTTGGTGTGAAGGTATCGGCTCTTCCCCCGCTCGATGCGAAATATCTGCCCTCGACAAGCGTGAAGAAAGGGAGATCGTCTCCATACGATATCGACATCTCCCCCTATCCCCCTCCATGCCGAGCTAGTCTCCATGGGGGGTTTCCCAAAAAAAAAATCATAATGCGGTCCATACCCCCACATCGAGCAAGACTCTGTGGGGGAGATATCTTTCGGGGTTTAAATACCTTTCAGATCGAGCAAGACTCTATAGATATACGGTATTTAAATACCCTTGTTCTCATGCTTTAAATGCCTCCATATTGAGCAAGACTCTATGGGTATGAGCATTTAGATGCACATGTTCTCCTCGCCCGTCGAGCAAGACTTCGGGATGGGCGAGTGTTTGTGCTCGTATGTGTATGTATTTTCCAAAGGAAGACATACTCATATGCTCACAACGTTGTGCTTATATGTATATGTTTCTTACTGCCCAAGCAGAGGTTCTGCTAGAAATATATTCATGTAATCACAAATACTGTGCTTATATGTATATGTTTCTTAAAGGAAACTCTGCCCAAGTGGAGGTTCTGTCGGAAATATATCCATGTAATCACAGATATTGTGCCTATATGTCTTTCTTAAAGGAAACTCTGCCCAAGCGGAGGTTCTGCCGGAAATATATCCATATATTCACAAAATGTTATGCTCATGTGAATATGTCTTTTAAAGGAAACTTTGCCTAAGCGGAGGTTCTGCCCAAAAGCATATCCATATGTCCATAAATATATATGTGCATATGTGCGTATTTCATGGGGATACCTTGTCTATACAGGGACTCTCCCCTAGAATCAATACAATCATATGTCCATCGAGTTCATACTCTCATATATCTGCGCAATAACTCTGCCTATGCGGGAGCGCTGTCCAAAATTCACAACATACTCAAATTCCAAACAAATTCACGGGCATACACCCGTTCATTTTCCAAATCATATGTCAAATCCTCAAAAGGAACTCATACTCCTCTTCAAAATAAAATTTCAAAGCAAACAATATATCCAAACACCCAAATAAATTCACGGGTTTACACCCGCACATTTCCTCAAATCATATTTCAAAATCCATAGGAAATCCATACTCCTTTTCAAAATGAAATCCTTTTCTCAAAATAAATATCATTCTTTTCAAAAATGAAATACCTTTTCCAAAGGAACAAATCCTTTCTTTCAAATTAAAATCTATTTTGTCCGATAAAATAAGGAAAACATCGTATTACAATTTTCTAGAAAATGCATAATTCCTCGACTTTGCTATCAATGGTATTCAGGTTAAAACTGATGTAAAAATAGCATCAAGGGCTTTTAACCCGATGTAAACAAAACATCGATTCCGATCGATGGAGACAGGGGTCTAGCACATGCTACCCTAATCGCCTGATGAATAAAAATCGCAGAACCAATAAAGTTCAAAGGTAAAAGTGGCGCACTTGCCCATTCCATGGACATCAAATATTCTCTCCGCACTGCGCGGATTTTAACTTCTGTCTGTTAGACAGACTGGCACGCCCCGCAAGGCAAAAGAAATAAATAACAAATCAAACCAAACTCAAACATCATAAAAAAATAAAAAGAAACGAAAATTTCCACGTCCGACAGCCACCGACTATTTCTCCCGATGGGCAGAAGCAATCCCCCTACAGGAGGTGACCGGGGTAGTTGTCACTAAATTTGTTAAGCAACACCTAATTTATAAGTTTGGCACCCCTCACTGGATCATATCAAATAACAGTACACTGTTTAAGAATAAAATAATATATGCGTTGGTGGCCAAATTCCACATAGAGTGGAGGATGTCGACAGTTGGCGGAAGCCTTCAACAAAACCTTTGCAAGTTGCTTGCCAAGATAGTTGGTAATCGCAAACGCGACTAGGGGGAGAAAATGCATGAAGCACTCTGGGTGTACCGAACGGTCTATAGAACCCCCACCGGTGCTCCCATTTCTCCTTGGTATACGGAGCTGAAGCTATGCTCCCCATCGAAATTGAAATGCCATCCTACAAGGTAGCCGTCCATACTGGCTTCTAACCCGAGTAGCGACAAGAATTAGAAAGGAGGTTGGAGGAATTGTCCAACCTAGAAGGCAAAATGTTGGAAGCCTATAAACATCTCCAATCTTACCAGGCCCACATGACTCTTAGCTTATGATAAGCTGGTCAGGCCTCGTGCATTTAAGAAAGGCGACCTTTGTTGAACCTGTAAAAAATTCCGAGGTTTGAACGAAAGTCGGGCAATAAACCTGCCTGGAAAATTGTAAAGCTTCACGAAAATCCCCGGGCCTGTCTATTTCGAACACTTGAGATAAACAGATTCGAAGATATTTATTCCTATTTAATTCGGGATGGATTTAAATATAATGTTTTATGGCACGACATGTTGAGATGTATAACCTCTGCCGTGCAAGGTCAATGTCGGTTGAAGTCCGATGTAATAGACATGTCGTGCAAGTGCCGTGGTCAACAAAACAACCCCGACGACTGGAAGACGGAAACAAACGGGCTTCAAACGGGCTACAATGGGGGAAAAGGGCCCAAGGGGGCCCACCTTTACAGTGTCGGGCCAGCAGACCACCCCCCAAGACCCCCACAAGCGGCCAAACATGCCCGGGGGGCCTTCCCTTGGCCCCCAAAACCTCTATAAATAGAGGCCAAGGGGCAAGCAAGGGGAGGACGACCACAGAAAGACTAGACTCCTTGGGCCCTTGGAAGTTTTTTTTTTTTTTGAAGGGGATACAAAGGCTTTGGAGATCTCTTTCGGGGCATTTGGTTGGTGTCTTCAAGAAGGAAATTGCAGGTCTTTATATGACCATGTATTTTTGTAAATATGTCCTTCAGTGTGTGAAAAATAAACACATAAGATGAGGAGTGTACTTCTTGTATACTTTGGTAGCACTTAATGGTTGTACAAGTGTGCCATGAAATATAGATGCAAATGCGATAAAGATATTTGCGGATGCAACATATGGATGTTGTTTCCAACCCCGTAGTTGGCAAAGGTCTTTTAACAAACATTGTATCAAAGGTGTTCAAGTTTTGACTCGATGTAAATAAAACATCAACCTCGGTTGGTGGGGAAGGGTCCAATACACGATCACCCTAATCACATGATAAAATGGACGCGCGCGGAATATATACATATACTTCCATAAATATTTGAGTGCTTAGGGTATTTAACCCTATGCACCCCATAAAATATCTAATTTTGTCTGTTTTCTCAAAACAGTCTGGCACGCCCATATATATATATCAAAAAGTGATATATACATATAAAAAACACCACGCCACGTGCGAGATGACGCAGTGCGGCGCGCACGCCCACGTGTGCATATTCCCCTGCGTGTTCGTTCCATAGTGTGCTTACAGTTACAGGTACTATGCATGTTTAGATGTACTGTGTGCTTTCTTGGTTTAATATGCTTGCAAAAGTACACATAGGTATCTCAAATCAACTTGGCAAGGTTCTGTTTTTTCCCATGTAGTCTGCATGTTTGCCTTTTGCATTTGCAGAATGCTTAATGTTTTAGCTTTTAGTCCACTATTCAATAATCTGTTATTTCTAATTTGTGCTTTAGTAAATATACCAAAAGAATGTTTGTTCAAATTGCAATTATTAGTATAGTAAACTTAGCTGCAGATCTTGAAATGACCAGTGTTAGGACTTGTGTTGTATTTTTATAGTTAGTAGGGGCTTATTTAACATTGTGGTTAGTTGTAGTGTACTTGGCTTATCTTGTGCCTAGAGTACACTTATTATGTACTCAGGTATAAGTACTTTCTTCCTTGTAATTAATCAATTAATTAAGTTAATTTTATCCTAAACATGGTATCAGAGCCCTAAACCGGCTCTGGGACCATTCCTTCACAACAACCAGAAACAAAACCGAAGTCCTCCTTATACATCTATATTCTCCTTTTCTGTAACATTGTTGTAAAAATATATATTTATTTCTATGTTAATGGCCTGTCAGAGATGCTGTCACCCTTCTGGGTTAACAATTCATTGGGCATGAATTAATATATTGAAGTGCATTCCTCACTGTGTTGTTTCTTAATAGTGACTTATTCCAGTAACTCTCAAGCTTCGGGCTGTTCTTCCTGTAGGCTTTATTTGCATGTAGTTTCTTCTTTTGTTGAGGTCTTCCATTGCATCTTCCTAGTATCCTGGTAACATCTTCCATGTGTGTTCTTTTTTTTGTTGATGCAGATATGGACTCACAGAGGTGTAAAAGAATGAGAAGTTTAAGTGAAGAGAACTCTTCTAATGAGTCTGGGTCTGTAAGGTACGATTATGGAAACAAACATGTTGACAACAGAGCAAGATATTATAACCCTCCTAACAATAATGATGTTCTTGCACTGCCAAAAATTTTGGAGGGCCTGGCTAAGGAAAAATATGGAAGTGTCACAAAGGAATATGAAAAGGTGCATTTGCAATATACGCAATTCATCAATTATCTGTATTCAGTGCGATCATCACTAACCAGTCAAAGAAATCCTGTAAGCCACATGAGAGCTGCTTCAGATGCATGTGATGCATCATTAAAATTGTTGGAGAGACGACATGTTTGCAAACCAGTGCACGTGAAGTTGATCATGATGTCAATAATGGCGCAATTGTTCCGCCTATCTCTGAAAATGAGAAAGCTAAGAATGGTGATTCTTGTCGGATAACTAAAGGGGAAGCAAGCACGTCGGTCATAGTTATTGATTCAGATGAAGAAGATCAACAATGCCATACAATGTGCAGTGACATTAGAATCACTAAAGTGGATGCTAGCTTTTCTGTTCATCTGAATTATCAGCCTTCAGTTCAATATCATCAAGTCATTTTGAAAAAAGCAAGTGATATAGAATACAATGAAGAAATTCAGGTGAGTTTTTACTGCATTTGTGATATTGAATATATCCTGTGTTTGTTTAGCCTTTCACAGTGCACGTTGTGAGGCTAATGATATACGCATCAAAATCTTACTGCAATTGTCTTTTTCTTGTTGACAAATGTTATTTAGCTTATAAGAGTATTTACCTTGTGATTGTGAAACCAAAATACTTCGCCTTTATTTTTGTATTGAATTCTCTTGAAGTCTACTACATCTTCAAGTTGTCTCAAGGAATGATTTTACAACAGTGTTAGTAACTTATTGTTTCTTTTGCTTACTGAACACTGTAAAATCAGTTATAGTAAAATTTTAATTTTTAATGGCAATCTGACTTCAGAATCACAAATATGTCTTTGGACATGGGTTCATCTTCATGGTGCAGCCCCTAGGAGGAAGGTTGGCTCATCATCTTTGGTTGGTATTTGGTAACCGAAGGTCACGAGTTCGATTCTCTTGGAGGTCATGGGATTGAACTGGGTTCCCATGCATGGATGGAAGTTTTGGCCAAAACGTTTCGGTTTCGGACCGGATTGATCTGAAACTGACCGAAACTGCTGTAGCAAACCCGACACCATTAAAAAAATAATATTTTAATCAGTTTCGGCCGGTTTCAGCTGAAACCAGACTGAAACCAACCGAAACTGGCCGAAACCAGCTGAAACCGACCGTTTTACTCCCCTCTTAAGGCCGCCCGATACGGCCGAAACCGGGCAAAATGAAACCGAAACAGTAGCAGTTACGGGCCAGTTACGGGCCCAGCCGAAACCGATACGGAAACCGACACTTCCATCCTTGTTCCTCTTGGCCTGTGTGCTTCCTGTGGTAGGAGGATACCGACACTCCCATCCTTGTTCCCATGGGCCTGTGTGCTCCCTGTGGTAGGATCCCTGAGGACCTGAGGTGGGTTTGAATTTAGAGCTCCCCTCTGGACTCCAAAACTCAGTCCGTACAGAGTTGCGGCTTGGGTGGGAGCTAAGTTAGTGGGACACCAATGTGAGTTTGACTTTGAAAATATAAAATCATGAGTGTATCTCCAAGGTTCATACACATGCTATGTGGAATTCTCATTGTTTCCACACAAAATCCCAGGTATCCGATACAGTTGGCTGCTAGGTGATCAAGCGCCTTAAGAGAGTTCTCTGAATGGGATATAGAATGCAAAATTTTTTTCCTCTACTGGGATTAACATTTGGCCACAATCAAACTTTTCTGAAGTTTCAGTCTTAGGGATGGCATCATATCTTCACAACTGAGTCATACTGCTAAAATGGACAATTAAATAGCACATGAAAGCTATAGATGCATCATTCACTCAATTTGTGTACATTGCACTAGACATACCCCTAGGTCATGAATCCAGATGTTACTGTAAACAAAATTGTTAAACATAGTTATTGCTTGTTCTTTGGATTTAATTTTTTTCCTTTGCCATTGGTATTCTGCCACTTTCTTTAGTTGTGATCTATATTCTCTCTTTTTTCTGTTTCAAGAAAATTATTGTTCCTATTTGAAGGCATATCTTATGACGATTTAAAAGTGATAATTTGTCAATAAATTATGTTCTGAACAGAGTGTACATATCTTCTTTCTAGAAATTATGCCTCAAATTGCATGTTAACAAAAAGGTTTTAAGTATATTATTTCTGTTTTACACTCCTTATAGGAGAAAAAATTTACTGAGAATGATGGCGAAAGCAGCATCAAACATCTTGATGTAAAAGTGCCTGGTGTGGATGAAACTGTTGTTGGAACTCAGTCAAATTCTGATCATATGTCCAAAGACAGTTCCTTGAGCATGGGAAATCATCAAGAAGATGATTATGGAACGCCAAAAAGTGACGGTCTAGAAGATCTTTGGAAAGAAATGTCATTGGCTTTAGAGTATTCAAAGGTATTCCTTTCTTACTCCCTTGTCCCTTCCCTTTTTCTTGCTATACTGTTGTTGCAGCAGAACCTTTTTTGAATGTCCTTTTCTTTGGTGATGTGATTGAAACGAAACAACGTGAAAATATTTACATTTGTGATGAAAAGAGCTAAAGGAGAAGAGTTGGAGTGCGCACTTCCCTTGTTGTATCGACCTTAACATATATAGGTACAATGGCCTTGAATAGGGTACCCCAGTGGGCTGTTTCCCATTCCTAATTTCCTAATAGAATCAAAGTAAAGGTTGTACTAAAAGAAATACAATATTTCCTAACACCCTTCCTGAAACTCATGGTGGATCATAGACTCAGAGTTTTCTGAGGAGTTCTCTGAAGCACAGAGTAGTCTGGGACCTGGTAAATAAGTTGGCAAGCTGCTGGCAGAAGAAATGTGAGGTAAAGCCAGGGAGAGATAATGCTGGCAGACATAATGTTAAAATGTCAATGTACTTGGTCTGCTCATGAAACACTGGATTTTGTTTGCATTTTGAAGGGCACTCTGATTGTCACAAGTAAAGTAGGAGCCCACAGGGGCAATGCCAAAATCTTGAAGAAGACAAAGCCAGACAATCTCTCCAGAACTGTTAGGCATGGCATGATAACTGGCCTTAGCTGCCAACTGTGGAGTGATTTTCAGTAGAATTACTGGCCCAATCATGTATGTACAGGCATGACACTCCAAAGTTTCAGCGGTCAACTCAAAAAAGGAATGTCAAATAGTGGTAAGAAGATACTGATGGACATGCAGAAGTGCAACAAAGTGAACAAAGGTAGGATTACTGACAAACTAATTCAAAAGTCAAAACACACACGGTATGAGTAATATTAGGATGTGAGATAGTCAAATAAACAACATTGGTAGCCAGTTGAATGATATTGAGTAGTATTGTCCAAGGAAGTCAGGTTTGGCGGATCGAATCAGATCGGCCCGATTCTCCCGAATCGGGGCGAATCATGGAAAACCCGATTCTCAATTCCATCGATTCGGTCCGATTCGCCTCATATATATAATATTATTATATCATATTAGTAATATATATTATACATTATAAATATCATATATATGATATATTATATATATAATATATATTATACCCACGAGAATCGATCCGATTCGGGTCGATTCAGGGGGAATCGAATCGGATCAAGAAAAATCCTATTTGCCTCCCGATCCGATCCGGCAAACCTTGCTTAATATTAACTCATTTCTCTCTTTCCAGATGCTTCAGGTGATTGAGCATATAGTACTCAAGGAGTGGCCTAGGTTAGCCTTCCACTTACACCTGGATGAGGTCTCAGGTTCAAACCCCATGGGGAACAGGTTTGTAAGGAATTTCTAAAGGACTATAGTAGACTAGTTTTCCAACAAAAAGGAGGTCATTGAGCATATAAATGATGATTAATTTATTTTATGTCATTTTTTGGAAAGCTTATTTTTGTTCTAAATGTGTATTGAATGACCAGAAATGGAGATGGTGAGGAAAACTATATCTGAGTTGAAGATTGGAAAAGTACATAGATAATTTCAGTTTCTGAAGGTTGAAGGCAGGCCAATCTTTGTTATCATTTTATTTAGAAAATACAGTAAATCATACATGTTTAGGACACCAGAGTTTTTAGTTCTTAAGTGTATTGAGCACATTCTGAACTTTGCATATAAATTTTGTTGATTTCTGTTTTACTTGAATGATTCCTGAAAAATGCTTCTATAAATCTAAAGCGGAAACCTGGCGCTTCATTTGTTCTGTTTGTTGCTAGAGCTCTGCATCAGACTGTCCTGCTGCATCCATTATGGTGGAAAATGGTTCAGAAGATTGTGACCATGATTACCTTATCAAGGATGAGGAACTTGTTTGTCAAATTTGTGGAGATATTAAGAAAAGTTGTGACCATGATTATGTACGCAGGGAGGATATAGGTGTTGTCTGTCGAATTTGTGGAGTCATCAAGCAAAGTATTACTACAATATTTGATTACCAGTGGAACAAGGTATTGGACACTAATATGTTTAGTTGATTATGAGTTACTTTATTTCTTCTTTACTTGTTTCATCATCCTGTATCTGTGGATGCTTCACTTCACTTGCTTTGAAGTCATTTCTCACTTTCTTCTGCATTATTTAATGCCAATAAATGTGTGTTTCTCATCTGGATGTGTTGAAAGTGAACAACTGCTATCTAATGATTCTAATATAATATATTCTGATTCTTATGGAATAAGAGCAGACTAGGACTAAAGAAGTGACATAAGCCCCTGACTCCCTGCATGTTGAGGGGGGACTTCACCTTCCACACTTCAGTGAATTAGGACACTGCAGAACCGTATCCTTTAAAAGTTGGTAACATGTCTTGACCGTGAACTTCCTTTGCAGCTGCCTTCTGCAAGAATCTGAATTTGGCTAAACTGTAACCTCCTTGAGAAGCACCAACTTTCACAATATTCAATTTCCTCTTGATCCTTGAGGGGCTGTCTGAACATCAAATGCCAGTCCACTTCACTGCAACTGCTGGGAATACTTCCTGACTGAAACAGCTTGTTCACTGTGGTGGATATGGTTCAAATCATCTTTTAAAACAGTCAAAAC